>JANEHU010005108.1:1200000-1508335 GCA_027563435.1 Nasonovia ribisnigri
TCGAGTAGCGAACGCGCTTCTTGCAAACCCCCGTGTCCTGTTCTGGCACAGTATAACTGATAGTTGAGCGTGTTCAATTGATCGTTTAGGTTTTTTACTTCCGAAATAAGGCTAAGAGAAAATAATATTATTCATTTATTTATATTACATATAATTAATTAAAGATATAAAACGTAGGAAAATAAGGAAGATTTTTATTGTAGTATAGTCGTAGAGCGTCGAGGTAATGCAAAATACCTTAGTTGTGCATTATCCTTGACGTTCTCATCCCCTGGACGTTTCAGCCGATTGTGTAACCTTGTTTCAGCAGTTTGTTTTGCTTTTTCTAAATTCATAATTACACGAATGAGATCTCCGATTAAATTTTCCGAATCGCCCAACCGTTGAACCACCTGGTTTATTTTTAATCAATGAAACAAATTTAATTCAATTATAAAAGTTTCTACAGGTACAATATATATTTACATACATATTAATACCTATCATTAATCATTACTTACTACCTTATTCTTAGACACATTTCTTATAGATTAAATGTATAACCGAATAAGAATAATTTACATAAAACATTAATTAAGAATTAGTTAACTTAAACATAAATTATAAATATAAAAATTATCATTAAATTTGTATTATAAATTATAATATTTTCAAGTCTATAAATAATAATAACACGTAGTGTGTAAATGGTGTACTTCATAAATCATAATTGATTATAATGTCAAGTCTCCAACAACTTTTAAAAAATACCATCTGTGTTAAATGTAATTTATAAATTACGAATAACTGTAACGAAATTACTCTTTAGGTAACGTAAAAGTAACTTTTGTCCAAAGTAAGTAAGATACTTTTATTACATTTTAAAGGTAATATGCTCAGAACTACTTTAAATATTGAATAATATCATGAATAGTTGATTATTAGTGGATTGAGGATAGTATTTGAGAATAAAATACAAAATTATTGCTTAGGGACATTGAACTCAAGTTGCAAGTTTAATTAATTAGAGGCGTAAATACATAATCACTTCAGCTTGTAATTATTTATATCTAATTATATATTAGTTTCATGTTACGACGGTTGATATTTAGTTGATAGTATTATTTCAAATAAAAATATTTTAATACACACACCTAGGTATTTAAAGGTCAAAAGTTAAATCCAACATAATATTACGTATTATCTTAAAAAATTAAATATTTTTAAAATTGTAGATGATATACATATACCTATTTTTTAATTTAAGAATGGAATTTATCATTCAAATTATATAATTACTTGTTTCAAGTCATTCTCTATTGCTTGTCCAATTTGTTGTGTATCGGATATGAAGCGCGCCAGAGCAATATCAACAGTGTCAGCCTGATCTCTTAATCTATTTGCACTTTTCTTGAGTACATCGTCGACTATGGATCTCAATTGTCTTGATTCATTCAAAACTTGTTCAGCTTCTTCATACAAACTTTTAGTAATTGATTCCCATTCTGGTACTGACAAACAAGTGCTACAATAATAAACAAAAATAGTAATGTACCTTTGTGAACATTAAAATATCAAAATATTTGATATCAATGGGACGATCATACCTTTCAGAATCTTTGATAACATCCGCATGTGACATAATGATAGGTGTCTGAATATTCAGCCCTAAATTGATAGTATCAATTTGAAATGACTGATATTTATCACTCCAATTTTTTTCGAGGCGAACCTTCACATTTTTATTACGGTTTAATTGAACTTTAATCTGACTCAACGTGCGGCAAAATAAATTTCCGATTTCGGTAATTAGATCTTTTTCCTATTTATAAATTATTATAGAACTTTAGATGTCAATACAACTGTAATTAAAGTTTAAAATTATACTTTAACAAGCTCCACTTGTCCAGGATCTAAAGTGAGATCCATTTCCAATCTAAACGAGCGTCGTTCTAAGCACTCAGTAGATATGGAACATATAATACGCAATGCCGTTTGGGCTTTTTGAATTTTAGTTTTACTCAACATTAGTAAATCGATTTCATTTCGCATGTCCTCTATAACTTGCAATATGTGTGCTTTCCATCTATCTATGTTTCTAGCCATACCAGCAATTTTATTGGTACTATCTGACATACATTTATCCACAGACCCGGATAATGTGTTGATTGCACGCTGTACATTATACTCAACCCTAGGTTTATATTTATTTAATAGTATATTATAATAAAATTAGATAATTTTAAAATAATAAATTTATATCATAAGATCTTACACATTTGATTGATGATGCCCCTGAATTGATCGGCTTAGTAGTTCCTCGTTGTGTTTCTGCCATTGAAGAAATGTACAAAAATTGTTATCCAGTTTGGGTTTATCTTCACACATGTTTTGAGTGACACATGATCTTGGGATGCCTTGGTTGTTTATTTCAGATAAATCATTAGAAATCATATCGCACATTGAGAGCTGGCGGTTAGTAGTTGATAATTTCTCCATGATGGTGAACTATTATAAGCAAAAATCCTAAAAAAGGAAGTGTTAAATATCTTGATGATATTTTTTAGTTTATGAATACATTTTTTCTATTTTTTAGTATAATATAGTAAATAACTGTGTGTATCTTGAAATTAAATCACTACTAAATAATATCAGTAATGTGAGCTATAAGTAACAATAGTTTATGAATTTGAAATATCATTGAGTCATTGAAGTTGAAAAAAATTGTATTCTAGTAATAAAATAAAATAAATAAAATAAAGAAGTTATCATTTACAATTGTATAATTTAATATTTAATAATGAAAAATGTACCTAGGTGTTATGAATATTTAAACTTATTACTTATACATCAATAATATTATATCAACAATTCCAAATGTTTTATTTGATTTACAGTGCCATACGATTTTTCTAAATAATATTGTGAACTATCTATTATAATTGATTTGGAATTGTAAATGAATTAATAATTTATGTTTACTGAACGATTTAGTAAATAATATAATATACTACTTAATGATAAGTATGATTCAAAAAATATAGATTATGTTAATTATTTAATTCACAATTTTGAAATGATACATTTGTTACATAACATTTAGAAACACAAAACCACTTACCTACTTATATTGGTAAAGAAAATGAATAAATGCTGTTGCGTCGGGTCTCATTTAAGGAGAATAATGTCTAATCAATATCTACCTATAATATATCCAACAGTATCGTAGCAACGTAAATATTATGTTATAACTTTATATGGATAAAAAAAAATAAAACTCAAAATGTTGTAAATTAATAATAATACAATTGTGTGGGTGGGGTTTTAAATGGTATAAAACCTATGATTTAAAAAGACTGCACGCCCTTGACTTTGTACGAAATAGTCGCCGTTCACATTGCACCTATGGTTCAACAACCTAAACAAAAATCTCAGATGTGCTTGTAATATTGCATATCTCATAAACGTCGGGGCGTTTTACAATTAACAATAAAATCATTATTATGATTTGCTGTTTGAATTACAGAAATTAGTTAGTACAAAATTAATATTATTTTATCATTATGATGTACAGAAGATTTAGTTTTTTTAAATTATCCAATAAAATAAATAACTACGTCCTTTTAGAAATTAACTTTAAAAATAAATTGTACTACACTATTTTTGATTTCTGTTCCAACGATTTTAATTACCTATTTAATTGTATAATAAAAAAATTATTGAATCTTTTTACGCCGTTCAATGGTATACCTGCGTTGGTATTGACTATTATATAGCTTAAAAATAAACTAAAATAACTATCTACGTATTATAATTTATTATGTGTATTTAATGTTTAGTCTATACTGTTAAAGAGCTATCTCAGTTTTTTTTATTAATATTTTTAATGATCTTAAAAATATATACTATTTTTATATCCACTCATACATTTTACTTTGTGAGTATAGCACATATTATATCGATCGAATTTTATATTTATAATGTTGTAACTAAATTATTACCATAAAAGGTTTGTGATCGTCACCTCGCTACCGTGGGGAGGCCCAAGCTATAACCAGATGTCCGTGATTAGCCTGGTGACGATATTTTTAGATACAATTTTTATGGTAGAAGGGAAATACAATGCTGCAATAGACAAATATCTAAAAAGTCACTTTTTGTATGTCTGATCCCATTATGTAAGTTATATGTTTTTGCGTATTCAATATATAAGCATAATAAAAAAAATAACTAATCACATTAATATAGTACTTAATTATACTTAATTAATATAATTTCGAATAAGAACTTACAGTACATAATATAATGATAGTGTATTATGTATGTTTGAACTCATAAAAACCATTCCAAAAAACAACTTCAGTTCTGGCTCTAAAATTTCGGCGGCACTATTAATCAGCCCCATTTCAATATTAGGTGAGATTCATAACTAGGAGGCCAATATTATTTTGGTAGAAACGAGTAACTCCCACATAACTATTAAGCATCTAAAGTAGGTGCATATTAAGTCCAAATCGTCAAAATTCAGCTGACAAAATTATGACAATTTTGTGATTTTTGAAAAGTATAATTTAACTGTATTATTTGACTTAGATGTTGTTATTATTATTCATATAATCGTTTTATTTCGAACTTCTTGGAGGAGGATTTGTAAGGAAGTCCTTTTGGTCGTCCGCAGTGTCCACAACAGACCCTCGTTTGTAATAATATTTCTGATTTGAATCTAACCTAACCTAACCTATAGGAAATCATTTAACTCTTAGCTCAAGAGTTTATAACTAATACAATCATATTCATATAATATATTTTTATAAATATTTGTTGTTTTTACTAGAGTTAAGATTTCGGCAACTGAGGTCATTAGCCTGGGGTACTGTAGATTTTAACACGTGTGTGTATGCTTGGCAAGGATTTATTGCTAAAATTCCCGGGTGGTCACCCATCCGGAAGCTAGCAACACTGGCCGATGCGTACACTCAGAGCGTTACCTCGTTACGAGCGTGGCCCCACACCACTATATTTTTTTATAGACTTTTTTCGATAAATATTAGATGCTCAATCAAGTATTCTGATTTAGGTACTAAAGATTAATATTTTGCAGACGACATAAGAGAGACATAATGAGAGTCTGTGTGAATTCTGCAGGAACAAAATATTGTCATTATTAATATTGTTCATCAACTTTAATATGTCAATTACCTAAGTCAATAATAACAATGTTAATCGTTACTCATCGGACTAAAAATAGTATAGGTTGACAAAAATTTTAATGACTGAAAAGAGACTTGTTTTATGAGAAAGTTCATCGCCTCCCCACATAGTACTTCTCACCAATATTAATGATTTGGATTAGTGTACCTAATACTACAAATAATTGCTTCCAATCATGTAACACCATTTTTATAGTGCTTAACCGGTGTTTTTCTCTTGTATCGAACAAATTACTGAGTGATTTAATTTTATAAATGCTTATATATAGAATGTTATCATTCATTAGACTTAAACAATATTTGTTGTGTTTATTTCATTATTATGTAAAATCCTGTCATTTATATTATGTATGTAAATATTTTTAACCCTCATTTGTAATTGCTTATATTTTCCTTTAAACTCCATTATTATTTTCCTGGTAGAGTAATATTATTTCTAAGAACATACTTGATTAACAAAATGCATGGACAAATTATTAATCTATCAATACCTACCAATAGTACCGTAGAAATGCTATACTTGGAGTATAAATCGATTTTTTTAAGATATTAGTGTCAACTGTCATCAAAGTAGTATTTATATGAATTGTTTAATTTTGAAAAATTATTATTTAATAAAAGAACATGACAATTGTTTATTTATAGTTTCTATTTATAAGATAAGTATATTATATTTATTAAAACTGTAAAAGTTGCATTAATTATTTTGAAGAAAGTGGATCTAGGGTCACTCAATCAAGAAATGTATTGTTAAAGTTGCTTTATATGGAGTGATTAATTTAACAAGACAATCATTATCTCATTATTTTTATTTTTATATTTTGAAGCAAAATATTTTTGTAGTATTTGGATCTAGGTACCTATAGGTATAAATTAAATTCCCAACAAGTAGTTTTTTGTAGTTTTTGTAGTAGCTTATATTATGAGCAGAGTAGGTGGACAAAATGTTTGCAGGGTGAACTACACTCGGCTCATCAAAACTAGAATGTAGTAGTTAAATTAAACTCCAAATATGTACCTTTATAATATATGAAATAACGGTACTTAGCCTTTTATGATAACTTGTTATGAAGATATTATAAATAGGTAAAGGTTAAATTTGGCACTTAAACGGTACTTGATACATTTTCCTAATATCTTAACAGAAATTATGAAGCTTAAAATATAGAAATACCTATATGTACAGTGAGATATGGGCCCCACTAAGATACGGTCCATCCATACTTCATGGTTTTAAATCATTTATAATAATAATAGTTTAAGTAATAAGTTTTTTCATAAATTATTATTTTATAAATTCCACTTCAATGATTAATTTGAATTATTTAGTATTTGTACGTATTTTTTTGTGAGATCAATAACACCGTTACCAATATGCGTCTCACTGTACCTCGATTTACCATATACAGATAAATCATTACTTTTTCCAGGGCTGTGAATCAAATGCATTTACATGTTTTTTTTTTGCCACACTGTAGCTTCGCAACATTATTATTAAACATTATAACTTTTTAGAGGCCTTTGTAGTGGCTAAGGAGACTTCCTAGCTAAATAATATTTTTTTTGTATGTCATTATTATTATTATTTATTATTTTCCACAGTTTTTTAATAAAGAGGATTATATAGAGCATATTTTTGAACTTTTGGTGCATATTTTAATACGTTTCTAATAAATGTATGCATATATTTAATGCATTTAATTCACAGCCCTGCTTATTACTTTTATTTCCAATCATACCTATCACAGTTAATGAAGACGTCACACCCGCATGTGTTGTCTCCGTCTAACAATTAAACATAACATTTCAATGGCTATTATTTATTATTTATTTATTTATTACTATTATTATTATTATATGGTTATTAGCGTATAATATAATTCAATTACATTTTTTGTTTTATATTTAAATTAAGTTATATAATTTTGACTTTTTTAAAAAATTTAGAATTTTGGTGTTTGCTTTTTCGTCTGGTCCCAGAATTTCATATAGGTACTCGGGTAAATCATTTTCTTTTCCGAGGTCGTTGTCGATCAATTTGCGTGATTTAACGATTTAATATCATAGTGATAAAATGGTAGGGCTCGTGAATATTGTACGAATTTATGGATCTTTGTTCAAGACTTCAATATAAACGAATGATACCATATGATAATATGATGTCTTAAAGATCGATTGTGGAATGATTATACACACCCAAATACTTATGCAATAAAATATATGAATATATTATAACTTTAGATATGAAGAAGATGAAGTCAAAAAAATATTTATTGCAAAAAATTATTGAGGGCGTGTTTTTAATTTATTGGTATACATCTAAAGTGGATTTATGTAAAATAACCAAATACAATAAACAATTTGTTTTGTACAATAGATTAGTATAGATCATTATTTAGCTGTTTATTTTATTGCACATCTAATATGTATTGTTAATTAGTTATTAGTAATTGAGTAACATGTTGTAATCGTTCCACAATTTATTCATTTTTATAATTAAATTCTGGTTTTTGGTAGTGCCGTTTAAACATTCTTTAATGGTATTAATTCAATTAAAGCTGAATATTTATTATAGTTTAATATGCATGTGTTATATTATTTCTTTATTAAATCATAGCATGTGCATTGTGTACTGTGATCGATATAATAAATGTAACGGAAACTACAGGGCCACGTTGACATAATAATATAATATCCTTGTCTTTAACCTATTCAATGTATTAGCATTAAGGGTCATCAGTAGTGTGTTCAAATTGATTGCGTTAATATAACTGTATGTATGAATATTTAATTGATTAACAATTTGATAGTTCAATACTAATATATGAATATCTTTAAGTTAAAACAATTAAGAGTTAAGATCATATTTCTCAATTAATAAATGTTTGATAATTTTACTCTCAAAAAATTATTTGATTTTCAACCATTATAAAATCATGTTCTACAAATGATTCATGAAAACAACCAATATATATATTATATGTGTATACAAAATCAGAGATACTAATTTTAGTTGAACCAGTTAATAAATAAAAATTAATATCCTATTTTGTAGAGTAAGCAATGTATATACATACCTATATATGTTATTTATTTCCATTGAAATATTGTATACAAATCAAATCTACCTACATTTTTTAACAAACATATATTTAATATTTAACAATAAAATAATAACTTGAATCATTTAAAACTATAAATTATTTTTATAATCGCTAAGTTGCCGTTAAAAATAAAATTATTATACCATATATTATAACATGCATTAACATAACTTGCACTAACCTAAACTTTCTGAATTAAGTAATGTAATATTATATTATATATACATACTAGTTGTGCCGCCTGACATTGCTCGGGCCAAAGATTTGTATTTTTAATAAATATATTTGTTCAAACCAATATCTATTTTTAGCTGTATAACCTGAACTCACCAATGAAAAAATGAAAAATATAAAAGAAGCACTATTTAGGTGCATTTCGGTTTTGGTGTATAGGTAAATATTGTTGTAGGTAATTCAGTGTCAAATTTAGTTTGCACGGTGTAATTAGTGAACTATTTCGACCGAGATAAACAATTTTACTGTGGTTCAAATTATATACTCTTTAAATATTCCTGATGTCTCCGAAAATAATTTGAAATTTACTCAAAATCGGTTAAGTAGTTTTTTAGTACATATATATAGTAGCTATACAAACATACATTCAAGTATTCAACTATCATATTTTTTTTAGATTTTATTTATTTATTCGAAATCATAAACGCAATGCTTTTATGCATGTTTTTACTTCATCTGCCAGAGAAACCAATGGCATCATTTTTTTAGATTTAAAAAAAATTCAAATTCAAAAAAACTTATTTCTCCTACTATTATTATAATCTATAAGCTGTAACCAATAACAATTTATGACCAAAAAAAATTATCGATTTCCACCGTAAATCTCAAAATCCGTGTTTGAGCACTTTTCCAGGTTGGAACTACCGGGTCCAATAATTGTGTATCTAAATCATCCAGTGACCCACTCAATCACACACAAAATATGGCATCAAAATCGGTACAGCCGTTTAGGAGTTCAAATAGGTACCCACGTATAGAATAATTGTATATATTATAAAACTTTACTAAAATATGATGTTGAAAATAAACCTTTTAAATTTAAGTTAGTGAAATTGTAATATTATTATATTCGATTAATATAATGTATTTCCCCCAGTGTTTGAAATAATATCGGTAACTTTTTTAAATAATTCACCAATCGATTATCAAGATTCAAATTTGTTTTCTGAAATAAGTATAGGTATACCATTGTCCATTTCAATATCGGGGTAGATATTATTTTATATTTACATAGGTACTTAATTATAAATATTTTATAATAATGTATTCATATTTAATAACGAGCTATGAGCATAAGTAGCGTAAAAAAACCAGGTATTTCTTAAAACTTCAGTTTTGATATCGGGGTTGCAGGGAACTGATTAAATCTTTTTCAATGCGTTCGATTGAAGTTAATTAAACAGTTACACGATAATAAGAAGTGGTCTACCTAAAATACTGTGTCAGTGTGGCCAAACATCAGCGTTTCCCGAGTGTCCTCAAGACTACTCCGTAGTCATACCCACAATTGTCACACAATAATTTATCCCTCACCAATGCAAATAGTCACACTTCCAAAACATTGTTCAATATGAGTAAAATTGTAAACTTGTTATTAGTACCAAAAATAAATGAGCAAATACATTTTGAGTTATGAAAGACTTTAATCATATTATAATTACTACCATTAACAATTTCAACATTTATACACAACAGAAAGACAAACTACAATATTTTTGTTATTTTTATCTATGAGTTTTTTAAGTATTTTTGCATATAAAAGTAGAAATTTTTGTATTTATCGCACAGCGGCGATTCCACCCCGATTGGATATGAATAAACAACGTTATTATTAACGATTTCAATCATTTTCTCGTCTACCATCATGTGTTTATAATCCATTCCAGAAATTATACGTACAAATGGCGGGTTGATACAATACTGTGAAATAAATAAAACAAATTATAAATATTGGTCCACCGTGTTTACCCTTAATTTTAACACTGGAAAATCTGATATAAATGGAATATTTATCAGTTATACTTACATCTTTTAAGTTGGTACTATTCAATTTAGACGTTCCTTCGTATCTAAATATTACAACTTTTGATTGTATTTTATTCGAAAGTGGCTTGGTCTCTAGTAATGCTTGAAACCTAGAGCGAATAGTATTTAAAGCTTTCTGTGTCTTTTCTTCGAATTGTTTTTGATAGGCAGACGTGTTTATCAACTGAAATTCCTCATCATATTTTTTTATTGTATGTATAGATGACTAAATATTATAAACAAAGAAAAAAATGTAATTGTAGTATTTCCTGGTTTTCAATAAATGTTAATTACATTTTGAAACATACCATGAATTTAATAAATTTATAATTAAAAATGTTTGCAAAACCTAACCTAATATTTATAAAATAATTGTTTAACATCAGAAGCGTATCCAGGTGGTCAGGGGATAGGTAACCCTCCGAAAATTGTTAAATAACAATAATTATAATACATTAATACTAATTATTCATTAATCATTTTCTGATAAAATTTGTCAAAGATTAATTTTCACCCCTCCCTCACTAAATTCTGGATACGCTACTGTGTAACGTAATTATATAATATTATATAATACCTCTAATCTTTATTTAATTACTTTTTTCACGCACATAAAATATATAATATTATATAGGTACAAACCCAAATAAATTATTTTGGAATATCAGAATTACTACTTTATAAATATATTAGATGTACAATAAATTATGATAAATGCGTTTATTTTTATATTTACCTCGCTTGATAATGAACCATATAACGAGTTAAGTTTTTTAGTAATAAAACCGTTAGAGAGGTAATGTTTCGCACACTTAGTCAATATTTCTGGATCGCCTTCTAATAATGTTACGGTAGTCAATGTTCCTTCCATTTCTAATATTTGAGCCATTTTAAGAGCAACAGTTCCGCCCCAAGATTCACCAATTAGAGATACATATTTTTGATTTGTAATCTTTTTTAGTTTCTGTGTTCGAATTAAATATAAATAAATTTAGTTATATTTGTACTCGTAAATGCGTCTATACCCCTTACATTTACTAAAATCTTTGATATTTCATCGATTGAGCCGATATCTTCTGGTAATTGAGCTTCAAAAACCGGGTAACCCAATTTTTCATAAAACGTTTTTATGAGTTTTGGTTTAAATCCTGGTATTAAGAACACAGGTATTACTGATTTCAGTTGTGATGATCTAGGACTTCTCGTTGAGACTTCAACAAATTCTGTTTCTTGAGTTTGTAAATCATTAAACCAATGTAACTCATCACTTGATTCGGGTAAAATATTTGTGATAATATTATTAATTTGTTGATAGCCTAATAAAAAAAAAAATACATAATGAAGTTGTATTTTAAAACTAATTAAATAATAATAATTAAGTAATAAATACATTTAAATGATTTATGCATAATTACTACTTCCGTAACTTATTTACTTTAAGAATTTAAGATAATTGAATGTCCAATACCATGATCCAATTATTATTTTTATTTTTATTACCTAATCTGACATTTAAAATTTACAACTGTTCATTTCATTGAACCTACATAAATTAAGGGGAAGGTATTATAAAGTATATAATATAACATTAATAATACTTTATTCTATACTTGGAACATATTGCTGTGATAAATAGATTTTAGAATATTAAATGTATTAAAACGATTACAATTATTAGAAAGTTATATTAAATCTAGTATTGGAAAACAAATTCAATTTTGTACAGTTATACGAAATAACTTAAAATAATATTATCATGACATCAAATCTTGCTATTTTATATTGCAGTGTATTTCAAATGAATTTAGTTATAATAGAATAAATAAAATAGATATGTTTTTGGGTTTAGTGCAGTGGAAAATATCTATAGTAGCATGCTAAATTTTGTTAGCAAATTAATTAAGTTTTTTTTTTGTTTTATGATTTGCGTTTCCATGGCAATAAATAAATACCTAGTTACAAAAATCGGAAGAAAAAAAGTTACACCCAGCCCAAAAACATATCTTTGTTAAAATAAAATGGCGCTATATTTAATATTACTACAATAATATTAAATACATTTAATGATTTACATTTATGTATACAAATATAGTATAAAATACAATATATTATAAATCCGTTTTGAGATTCAAATGCATTTATTTCCGTAAAAATGTATTTCCATCTACAAGTCCGAATTAAGTGTGGTCAGATGGGAGGGGGGGCGTTCGGCCCGGGGTGTAATTAAAGCGTATAATTGATTACTGGGTTGGTTTTGGTTACTTGGTTTATTTGTTTGAATAATTTATAATAATATTGAATAATACGACATGACGATAATATTATTAGGTACTTATTTAATTTGAATTTCAATTCTTAAAAGAACAAAATTATAAAATTATATACGACCATACAAAATAAGTAAACAAAATTGTTTTGCAATAAGGTTAGATTAAGTTCGAGTGTTGAATGGGGCTTGTCAACATATTTGGTATACTGGGGCCCAATCAATCTTTAATCCGGGCTATCCTACCACATTTTTTTGTATATCATAATAAAATTGTATTACACTTGGATTTAAGGGAGCCGGGTTCAGAGCACACGAATGAAGATGACTCTACTGCGTATGATTTCTGTAACAAAATATCCAACGATGGCAATATTTTGGCTGTATTTGTCGGTGGCGAAGACATTCCATCCCAAGAAATATTTAAAGCGTTAAACCCAATCGATTTGAGCTCAGCACAAATAGAACTTCCGTTACAAAATATACATACGAACGAAGTCGTTAGTGTTTGGTTCATATGTTTTTCAAAAGCATATCGAAGATTATTAATTTTATTAATATCAATCTATGGCAAAAAAAAATTTCATGAACAATTAAATTCTAAATGTATATGGATTAAGCATTTATTAAAGCATATTAGATAATTTTACAGTACCTGGTTTATAATAAAAATTGCATCTAAAACTTTTAAATTTGTCAAATAATTTAACCAGGTAAGCGATTCCTCTTTTGTTTTTAAATGCAAATCTGATTCAATTTGTATGGATACGTTTCGAGAGATGAGTTTATCAAATCTATTTTGAAAAATATAAACATAAAAAGTATCATACATTTAACTTAATATAATAATCATAAAAGTATTTACGAACCTTCTACAAACAGTCGATGACATTAAACACCTTTTGACTACGATTACAATTTTTTGAGCCCCTCGTTCGACCAACCATTCAGCGAGGTCTAGCCAGTCTCCTCTATTTCCTGCAATATCAAATTACAGAACATTTTAATGAATTTATTGAATGCATTTAATGAATTTAACTAGAGGAAAAATATTTACCAACTATTAGGTAAATTTTATCAGGGTGACATTCATACATCCTACATTCAACCTTTTCTTTTAACTTAGAACTCTCGTCATTATTGATATTATCGTTTAATGACAATACAACTTTTTCAGACGTTAATGATGTAGCGTTAGTTCTAAATTGAACACGAATCAATACAAATATCATATACTTAGCTTAGACTTTATGGTTATTTACCTCATTGTGTCAAAAATGTTACCACCACTAAACGACGAAGTTACAACATGACTTCGCATAGGTTTAACTACGCCTTTATTTAATCCATTCATAAATACTTGCTGTACAATTTGTTTGTTTTGATCACTTTCGTTTAACAACATGTTTGAACTGACAGCGAAAAACGACGTGTTTTTCAAGAATAATCGTGTACCTATTGAATCATAACATTTTTCTTTTAAAAAGCTTATTAATTATAAAGTAAAGCTAACGGTTAAAATATAATACTATATTATTGTATATCGTATCTATTTATAACGTAACATTATTGTAAGATTACCTACCTAAATGTCTTTGATTCTTCATATCTGATTTTGAGAAATGGAATAAATTTCCAAATAAAGCTAATGCACGAAATGCAGCATGCAATGCATTTCCATCCAAAAAGTTCAGTATGATATCTATACCCTTAGACTTGGTTATCATTTTTAGTTGAACATCGAAATTGTCGTTTGTGTTTATAAGTATTTTTGACCGTGATAGCTGTAATTTAAATATAAATTAATTTAATAATTTTGTTTGTCATCAGTCATCACTCATCATTGTTGCTAATAACTTAATACCTCTGGGAAGATCCTAGAGAGTTGTTCTGCTTGATGGTCTGATTCCACTATAGCGTAAGTATCACACTCAATACCTAAGCTTATCGCAATTGCAGCTTGACCTATAGGGTGTAACCCCGAGGTTACTAAAATTGAATTATTCTTTTGAAGCTTACATAATATGTTAAACACATAATATGTCTGAAACAACGAAAAAAAATGTAATGTTGTTTTTCGTTAGTCAATTTAAATCAGTAATCACCATAGCATAAGTAAGAGGAACAGTAGTTGCTTCTTCCAGTGTCCACGTCGATGGTACAGGCCATGATAATAGCGGGTCATAAATATTTTTAGAAGACATTTCTTTGAGCGAAGTGATTCCCATAATAGTTTTATTATCAACATACCCCGAGTATTCCAAAAGTCCAAATTCGTTCTAATTAAAATAAATAATGTATTCAATTTTGAATATAGAGTTCTCAAAATAAAATAATTACTTCTGTGTTTTCTTCAACAACTAAATCTTTGAAATTTAACCCAAGATATTTAACTGCCAATTTATTTTTACTGAAATAATGTAAATAAGTAGGTATTTAAAGTGAATATAAAATTAAAACATTTTTTTTTTTATATTTTACTTACGTATTTGTAGTGACATTTTTAAACTCTAAATTTGTGTTGACTTTAATATCGTCTTTTAAATCTTGATGAACAATTCTTTTATAAAAACCCCAACCCCCATTTTTATAAATATTTACTATTAAATCTTTTGATAGTTGATATCTATAGAATGACTGATAAGAGTCAAAATCTGGTGCGTTTGAATCCAAAATAAACACGAATCTAACAAAAATGTATAAATATATTTAAGCGTTTTTATATTGAAACCAATTTTATCTAAGTTCTGTTTAATGTATTTACCTTAATTTCTTTGATTTATACTTATGCAACATTTCTTTAACATGAGTGGTGATGCCTTCTGATGGCGCAGACCTTGAAATTATATAGATCATGCCTTTTGATGAGTTATATGTCTCTAATGTTCTCCAAATGCTCAAATCGTATACATCATTTGTTGGTTTTATAGATATTATATTCTTGTCTACGGATATTACCTAAAAATAATAACGATTATAGCAATTATAAAAGAAAAAACTATTGTAATATTATTGACCTTTTTCATCAATCCTAAACAAATGTTATTGTCAAATTGTTGTTGTATGATTATTTTCCAATCTTTGAGGTCTTGTAGTTTTTTTTTTGAACATACTATTATGTAACTACATTTTATATTGACTAAAGCTCTTGTCGTAACTTGTAAAAAATTACCATTAGTCACTGTGATAAATTTTCTAGATTCATCATATTCTGGTTCTTTCTCAACATCGTCCCAGTTTAATGTCTCATTCTAATGGTTAGATGTTAATATAATTTCAATAATTTATATATATATTTTAAATATGTTTTCCAAAAAATGCACTTACATTCATCGATGGTTGATTTTCAAAGATTTGTTTGATTGTTTTTGTACATAATTGAGATATCTGATCGTCAAAATGGTACGGAGTACATAAAATTAGTTTTTCAGAGGTTTTATCAAAATGATCTGTTATTATATCTATAGAGTCATAGATGAATTGGTCGATGTCCTAAAAGTAAAAAGTATTATATGTGTATTACAATAGCTTACAACAGGATTATTTTTATAATTACAGTCGAGTCTTGATAATTCGAATGTCAAGAGGTACACCGAATATTAATTCGACTTATGTATTTTTCGAGTTATGTAACTCGAATTAATTAAAATAATTTCCTAGGGATAAAAAAAAAATTGAGCTATCGAGGTTCGAGTTATCGAGACTCGTCTGTATTTATAAACTGTGCATTAATCTTTTTCAATTATTTGCTTATATTTAGTATCGTACATATTTTAAATTATATTAGCTTTGGTTTGGAAAAACTGTACGTGTAAGTTTTTCATCTATAAGCAGGAGAAGTTTGACTTGTAAAATTATAATAGTAATAATACCTAACGTAAAGTAGGTACTAAATGCCTTAGAATTATTACTTTAGGTATTTAAATTCTATAGGAAATAGCTCTAACTAGAGGGCTTGGCTCCAAATTAATTTTGTTTCTTGTATAATATTTAAATCGAATATTATAAATTATAATGTATTTTTAAGCTAGGCTATCTGAATATAATTAATATTTTATTTACTTATGAAGTTTGTAGCTGTAAGTTTTATTAAACTGAAACTTATTAACAATATTTCTTTCAATATAATTTTTCGATTTTCAGTCAAGTACACACAAACCACAATTATACTATATAGTAGGTGTGAGGTCATTAGTATTTACCTAGTGTTTACAGAAATTAAGTATACACTACATGAATTTTTTTACTGGGCGTGTAATCATAGTTTTATTTTAAGGTCCCGGCCCGTTCTATTTACCTATTATTGTTTTTAGAATATATTGTACTCAAAAATATATCTGTAAGACTTGCATATTCTATGTTTTGTATAAATACATTTGTATATAATTGAACCCACCAGCTTTAAAATTATTTTATAACTTACATTTATATGATTATGTAGTCAATACATTACCTATGCGCTTAATAGATATACCTCATAATAAATACATAATTGTTTATGTTTAAATTTCTATAAGTAGTAAATATTACTTTGCATCGTGAGAAGTTAAATTGTATAAATATCTCTTCTTGTAAATTGACTACTGCAGAATTATTTGTCGGCAATACTAAATGCCCATTTTTTACACCTGTTATATTTATTCCATCACATGTTGTTTCTTTAGTTGCTGTATTGTAATTTACACATACATCTTAAAACAAAAGTATAATTGCAAAATAAGGATAGGTCGTACATTTTACAAAATAAATACGCTTAATCATTATGTGTGATGCAGATATTACCTTTTTCGTTACTTTTTTTGAATACCGTTGGGTTTATACTAATTTGTCTAATGGAAATTGGAGTTTCTATTGGACATGTACCTAAATCTTCTAATATAGGAAATTTAAATAAGCCATCAAGAAAGTAAATCCAATCATTTTTCCATTTAATATTTCCTTGGATATAGTTTTTATAAATATCAAATTTAGTTATATTTTTGTAATCGTCTCCTAGGTTGAATCCGTTGTTTTCGAAAACTGCATATATTTCTTCTTTCATACATCCTTGGAATTCATCAGATGTTATATCTAATGCTGTTATTTTTTCTGTTTTAATATTTAAATGTTCATTATTCAAGAACCTTATTTCACCAGAAAAAATGACTTCGTCGTTTAAATTGTATTCAAAATGACCAGATCCCCACTGAATCATTATATTACCTTCAGCTACATCTGTAAGATTAATATATTACTTTGTTATAATATACAATATTGAAATTAAATATTTTAGCTGGTATCAATATTTACGATTTGGATGAACTTTGATATTATTTTTAAAACATAGATTATCGAACTGAACAGACTCATCGGAAAACGTTTTAGAATTAATTTCAACAAACATTTCCCAAACATTTATCTAAACAAACCATAGTTTAATTATATGGAAATTACTAGCAAAAGATAATGTAGTTAAGATAAATATCTAAAATATGTATGGTATCAATATACTTACCAGCACATAAGCAAGTGGTATGATATGAAAACCATGGATTTGGTACTTGGTTAGATGAATACTATCATTGATAATTATTGATGTCGTTCGTTCGCCAAAGAATCCATGTATCTAATATTAAAGTAAAACAAGTAAAATAACCATTTAAAAAACATAACTAATAAATAATAATATAATAATATCAGCCTAATAGAAGTAAAATTAAACAAAAATATTATGCAGGAATGTAAAAATTTGAATTGAATGTGTAATATTACTTGTGAATTGGTTGTTACAACAGATGTCCATTGCTCATTATGGTCCCAAAAAGGCAAACTTTGAATGCAAGGAGTACCTCGGCTTACAGGAAATGTAACTTTTGGATAAATAGATTTGATTTTTGGATTAACGCCATTTGTGTACATTCTAAAATAAGCGAAAAATAATACACGATATACCTACCAGCGAAATAATACTATAATATAATACAGTATGTCATTGCCTCCACATCAATTAAGAACATGGTGTCCTAGCTAACAATGTTATACTCGTATTTAAAGTAAGATTGTTGACTCTGACCAAAACATATTATGTAAATTGTGTAAACATCTGAAAAAAAATCTAAAGCAAACGATCAAAGACTTACTTTCCTATAGCAGTAAGTAGAAATCGGACTGAATCTCCGAACATCCTTTTCGTTAGTGGTATATTGGTCACAGTTTCAGGTAATGCTTCTTTTAAAATTGCTTGTAGAAGACCATGAGGAGCAATTTCAATGACGATGGCGTCACTAGGTATGTGCTTTAGAACGTCTTCAAATAACACACTACTCAATAGATTGTTGGTATGATATTCTGGAGAAGAATATTTTGCGAGGTCAGACTCCCATTCTGTTTCCGGTAACGAACTACTAATCCATTTAGACGACCTTTTCTTTGGTACTTTGATTACCTATAAGAAAAAAATATATAGACATTGTTGAAAATAAAATAAAATATTTAATTAGATTATGAACAAACATCTTTTAAATATTTAAGTAGAGTCGGGCCAGCGGATTGAATATATCTACTGTGAAACGCTATGCCAGCAACGTTGACTGATTTTGCAAAGACACCTTCAGATTTTAGTTGTGACACGAATTCGTTGATGCTTTCGACTGGACCCGATATTGTGCAGCTAGAGGCACTATTACGACAAGCGATATCGATGTCATGTGGAAGTTTGTCTTTGATTTTGTCATGTCCAAGTCCTAAACAAAAAATTCAAATAAAAAATAAACTCAAAATACTTTGGTTGTATATTGTGGATGTTACCAACGGCGGCCATCATGCCAGGAATAAAGTCTGTTTCTAGAGAAGCTCGACCTCGGGCGTATGCAGATAATATCATTTCTTCAGCCGTTAAACAACCATCTGCGTAGGCACATCCTAATTCGCCTACCGAGTGGCCTATGATCCCATCGGGTGTAATATCTAATGCTTTCAGCACTTCTACTAATCCGATCTAAAAAATATAAATATTTATAATTATGTTCCAAATATATTTTCATGGTTAGATTGACCCAAACCTGGACTGCAGCAATTCCGACAAACGAATTGAGAATATTGTCAAAAAGTTTTGGATGTTGACTGGTCAAAACATTCTTGATATCAACTCCTCGTGGTCTTAGGATAACATCACATTTGTTAATAGCATCAGCAAAAATTGGAATTTTCATAAGATCTGTTCCCATTCCTTGCCATTGTGACCCCATACCGGAGAAAATAAACCATACTTGACGTTTCTTCATATTGACATTCTATAAATGTTATTCTTAAGTTATATTTGTATTGCAAAATATTAATCTCATTTTATTGAAGTGAAACCTTTGTACGGAGGGTACAACTTTAGTAAATGCTATATATCATTAAAAACCATGAAGGAAGTTTCACTTTATACGAGCGTGCTTACCCATTCATACGGTTTTTCGCATATTGTACAATTAAATCACAATAATAATATTTAATAAATGTTATTTACCCAAACTTCATCTATCCGTGATTCATCTATATTGGGGAAAATAGAAAAAGTTCTGAAGAAATGAGCATTGATATTTCTAGTAAACACGTCATTGGTCAACGCTAAATATTCCGGATCATTTCCGTGATACTTGATCTAATAAATTATATGAATAATTAACATAATATATTTAGCTTATATTTAAGCTGCATAAAATAATTATAAATAGTTTAAACTACAAAATTGAATTTAAATATTTATTTACCTTTTTTACAGTCGCTCTAGCATTTTCTTCATTCCGCCCAGATGCTAATATAAGCCTTGGTATATAATCATTACTGCCTATGTGTTTGAATATTTCTTTTACTTTATTATTCCTTTTTAGAATAACATGACTAAATGCATTTAAAAACCCGAAAGAACTGACTCCGATGATGTCACCTTTGAAAGGAGTTTTTTCTGTGATTACCTGCATTATCAAATTATAAACATTCATATACTTTACGTTTCTATATGTATTAAAGAACGATACTTGTTCAAAATTTTTAATCAACATCCATTTTTCATAAAATCTTACTTGAATTTTTCCATTTTTTAATGCGGCTACACTTTTATTTGGTTCTGAGTAATTTATATTGGGTGGTATGTAACCACTTTCCAGTATAATGATGGCTTTAACAATTGACATAAACAGACCAGACACTTCACAATGGCCAATATTACTCTTTACGGAACCTACTTTTAATGGAACATTTCTTTGTTTTGTACAAAATACTTCTTCCATAATATTTAATTCCATAGCATCTTCACTCTATAAAATTAACCCAAAATTACATTAATAAATTTTTTCACTCATTTATTGCTAATATATGAGTTTTGAAATAAACTCCATGATTCAAGTTTTTAAGAATTGTATCTATAATTAAAAATATATTAACAACATGGATACATTCATTGTATTTTGCAATACTTATAATTTAACGGTTCAGAATAATATTTGATAATAATTTTAAATATATTATATAAATGGTAATATATCAAAATTGAGCTAAATAAAATTAATATTAAACAATAGTTTGATTATTAATCTTGGAGTATGATTAATTCCACCAACTAGTTTTTTAGTTGTCAAATTTTGTTTACGCTGATATCAATAATATATCACGATATCTCTTAATTCTTTAGCAAAGAAAAATTAAATAGGTAAATGCATTATAATTAAAATTTACCAATTTCTTGTTAGTGTCATTTTTTTAAACATTAATCATCGATTAATCATAATATAGCGTTTTTCCCCAAAAAAGGTAAATATCACCTTTATTCCTGATCCGTAAGCTTCAATGTATTCTACAGAAGCTGGATCGATATTGGCTTGTTTATAAGAATCCAACAGTAATGACTTAAAGTTATTTCCATTGTGCTCAGTTATATGGCCTTCGTGGTCTCCAAACTGTACTGATCTAACACTCAATAATGTTCCATATGAACGTTTGGCTTCAGATGCTTTTTGAAGATACATAACAATACAAGCTTCTGATCTGTTATAGCCATCAGCTAAGAATAATATTTAAAAATTTTTTATCAAATTAAATTTATACAAAATATAAATAAGACGGTTTTTGTTAATGTATTAATAAGTAATGTTTTTGTTTTTATTGATTAGGTAAGTATTAAATTACTAATAATTGAATTTACAATAGTATATCCCCTAATGGTTTTTCTAATTATATTCAAAAATAATTATTTTTATTGTTAGGTAAAATAATGTTTCAGTGTGATTATAATATTATATAGTTTGTCTTATTAATTTTTTGTTAAAAATATTTACCATCAAAACTGAATGATTTTGTTTGGAACCCTTTATTCAATCTATTCAGTCCTTGGAATTGGAATTGTATTTCTGGCCGAAGAGCCAAATTTGTAACTCCAACAATAGCTGAAGATATGAAACCGTTTTCAATCATTTTTTTGGCTTTTTCTAAAGCGTTTGAACCACAAATCCATCCCCCGTCCATTGTGAAACTGGGGCCTATGTTCAAGTTATTTGTGTGTCAATTACACTATTATTTTTAGTATGATAAGTTTCTAATACCTATACCTGTTAAATTAAGAATGTATGAAACTCGATTTGCTTGCATCGTTCTACTCCGTCCTAACATTGAAAAAGCAGCATTCTTAGAGGAGTCCAATGTAAACATTTCTGTTTCGCTAATAGTTGAACCCGAAAATACAGCTGTATTTGTTCCATGTAAATCTGCTGGACTCAAACCTGCATCGAAAATCGCTTCAATTGAACGTTCTATGAAGATTCTTGTCATTGCATCCATAACTTGGGCTAGTTTAGGATGAGCACTGAAGAACGTTGCATCAAATTTGTTAACATTTTTCAGTTTTCCAGTTCCGGGAAAAGCGCCAAGTTCGTCTATTCAACATATCATAAATAAATACAAAAATTGTTAACGATACTACAGAAAAAACTTAAAAGTAATTATGTACTTGGTTTCCATCTTCTTGAATCGATTGTTACTCCATTTGTTTTGTTAAATAGTAAGTCTTTTAACTCTTCCATCGTATCGCATTCAGGAAATACTCCTCCAATACCCGATATTACAACTTCTTCGTTTTGTACAGCCATAGTTTTTTAATTATTCACCTCCTTACAGTAAATATATATAAATAGTTTGTTATTCATAAAAAATTATTGAACATTTACAGCAGTATTAAAATTAATAAATAATAATAAGTCATTATATTATACAACAAATGTTATTAAATTTGAAATACAACATTTGTTGAACATCGTTGAAAATATCTAGGATTTTAGAGTTTCTTTTAAATTCGTTTGTTAGTACCTACAGTTATAAAAATATTATTATAGTCAATTATTATTATTATTATTATTTTTTCTGGGGGGGGGAGGGGTCACCTCGACTTTCTATTGAACGTTTTATAGCTTCATAGTTTGAAAAATCGATCAACCCTTTGAATCACTTTTGGATCCAAACTAATTCACCAACATATTTAGTAGAGAAGTAACAGTTAATTGTATACAATAAATTGATATCTTTACTATACAAATAAATTAGTAACCTATAAGAAATTTATATTCTATGTTTAAATTTATTTTTACATAGGTATTAATTATGGAATAGCCACAATGAGTAAAATTACGCAGTGAGATACCTATAATACTTATTTGAATTTGATATAAATATTAAATAATTAAAAATATTAATTATAAGCTTAAGAAAAAGCCAAATTAAGTTTTTAATATTTAAATGCACTATTGCATCGTTTATTTCGTTTTTTGTAACGTAGGTATATTTTGTATCACCATAACTAGCACATGACGTAGGCTCGTACTCGCGTAGTCACGTAGTGTGTACTAGTATTTACATACTACAATTACATTGATATAAGTTAGAAATTAAATCAAATTCAATTTGAAATCATGAATTATTATCATGTTGTTCCAGGATGGAATCATTTAAAATTTTTATACATAGTATGCATATAATATAATAGATGTAGGCATGTAACGTCAAAATGTCACAGTAAAAATGTCACCAAAACAAAAATGTCGCAGGTTGTAATATATCGCCATAGTTGCTACTCGCCAATGTGGTTCGCAGTTCCACCGGTTTTCGTTCGGTCGTTAGTAGGATTAGATTAGATTAAAGTACCATAGGTAAATATCTACGAAAATAGAGTTCAGTGTTCATATTAGTGTGTAATCAGCTGCAGTCTCAATAACTCTGTATGTAATCTATACACCATGTCATTCGAGTATATAACTAACCAAAAAAATGGAGTTACTCAAGTTCAATTGTTTTTTATATAAAAAAGAAAGAGAAAACGAAAACAAAATTATTTGGAAGTGTGTAGAGTATAATACAAAAAAATGTGGTGGTCGATTACATTCATTTGGAGAAAATATACTGAAAACTACTGATCATAACCATGTAGCTGATATTGCAAAAGTTGAAGCTAAAGAAGTAATGGCAAGGCTTAAAAATATTGCAAAAACTACTCAACTTTGTACCTACTCTGTATTAGTAACACTTACATTACAGGTAAATAGTTAATAAACATAATATAAAATTCAAATAATTATTATTGGTTCATTGTTTTAGACCCCTAATAATACAACAGGACAATTTCCAAGTAGAACAGGATTAAAACGAACAATTCAACGAATTAGAAAAATTGAAAGATTAGCTCCTACAGATCCGAAATCAGTAACCAAATTAAAAAACCAGTTAATTACACAAAAACTACAACCAGTGAGTTTTTTTTTTAAATATGAAACCATTGATTACGAAAATAACGTAGACAGGTTTTTGATTTTTACTACCGACAACAATTTATAATTGATGGAACAATGTGAACATTCGTTATGCGTTGGTACATTTTCTTGCGTACCTAGTATTTTCAATCAACTCTATACTATTCATGGAATAAATTATTCAAAAGTTGTACCAACTGTTTATATACTTCTTCCTAATAAAAAAAAGATACCTACGTATGTTTTTAGCATTAACATTTTTAAAACCACAACTTAGTACAAAATCAATGATGTTTGATTTTAAAAAGCTGCTATGATCGCTTCAAAATATGTATTTCCGTTAATCAACATTAATGGGTGTTTTTTCATTTCACCCAGTCCATTTGGAGGCATGTACAATCAAATGGGCTACAAGGTAGGTTCGGCTACAAGGTATACAAACGATTCAAATTTTGCACTTGAATTAAGAAAACTAGTAGCCTTAGCTTACCTGAAAATAATGTCATTTCAGCATTTGAGACTCTGTTGGATTCCGAGTTTTATAGAGAAAATGAAGAGAGTCTATCAGATTTAATTAACTATTTTGAAGACACATTGATTGGAAGACCCTGCCTGAGAGCAAGAACAACACCTTTATTTTCTATAAATGTTTGGAATTGCTATTCGTTATTGAAGTTTGATATTCCACGAACTAACAATTCAGTCGAGGGTTGGCATAATTGTTTTAGTTCAATGTTAAGTTCTCGTCATTCTTCCATCTGGATTTTTAACGATTTATTGAAAAAGGAAGAAAGCTTAAACCATCTAAAAGTTGAACAGTCCATTGCTGACATAAAACTTCAGACAAAGAAAAAATACAAAGATTCTGTGATTAGACTTAAAACCAAATGTGACGACTACAAAAATCAATCAATTAACGACTACTTGCGTGGAATTTCGTATAACTTTCAATATCAAATATAAAAATTAAAGTAAAAAAATATTATTAAATATTATTATTTTAAATTCCCTGCATGCTTTATTTTTTTTTAACTTTATTTTAAAACACACAATCTGTAATTTAAATTTACAATAAGCATGTATAATAATTTGGCATGCGACGCGTGAAAAAAGAAGCGACCCCAATAGCGAGACTTTATATAATTTTAGTATATATCATAGACGCTTTATTTTTAATTATTTGATTATAATATATATGTTGGTATTTATATTATATATTAATATTGTATTTTTCATATTTTTGACATCACGATATTTTTGTGTTCACGACATTTTAGTATTCACGAAATTTGTACCGCGACATTTTTACCGCTACATAATTACCGCGACATTATGACGTGTATTCGATATAATAAATGCATCAGAAACATAAGGCCACAATTCAATTATTTCTTCTTTTTAACCTATTCAACGTATTAGCATTAAAGTCATTATACAATTATAATAGTTTCCATTGGCTCCACACACTTTTAGTCTGCTATTGTACAATGTACAATTTATTTCCTAATTATTTCATTGTTTCTGTTTATTTGACAATATTATATAAACGCTTAGTTAATTTATCCAGTTTCAAAAAAACTGTGTAATTTCTATATCAATGTGTGCTAAAATTAAATTTTGGTGTTTTTGTTATAAAATATACATGGATTTTAATATAATTATATTATTTAGATAAGTACTAGAGACTAGGGAGTTTGGTATAAAATGTTTATTTATTAAAATATACTTCAATAGTCATGATAATCTGTATTATGTTTTTATTATTATTACTTATTTGTTATTAATTAACAAAAATATTATATTCACTGAAATGTAAATTTAAAAATACCATACTTCTGTTATATTATAAATAGAGAGATCAGAGATGTATTTGAAATTGATATGATACGTATTTAAAATTTAGCCTTATTAGTTATTACTTATTTGTAGTTTAGTGTCTAATATTATTAGCTACTGATTAGAATGATGATTAATTGTTTGCACTTAACTTTATAATATGCCTTTTAATAAAGGTACCTTGGTACCTCATGTCCATATCGTTCAAATGTCATGTAATTAAATAAAAATATAAAAGTCTTATATTTTTATATCACAATCAAAATAATATTTTACGTTCCGGTACAATATTATTGCAAAATGTATCGGTTAAATTAAATAAAAAGAATTAAAATGTATAATAAGAATGGCTGCAAAACTTAAAGTTGCTAAAACTTATATAATAATATATATGCACAACATATTAACACAAAATGTGGAGAATTATCATAAGTGTATACCTTCTAATTAATACATTTATTTAAAACTCAGACAATATTGGTTAAATACCTTCAAAATTATTACACACTGAATTAAATATCTTAACATATTATAATTATTAATTGTTTGCGTGTAAAAAAAATAGTATTCAACACGTGTGTTCACTACTGTGTTATTTGAATGGAAATAAACATAGAATTATTAAGTATTTTGTTTAAATATTATTTATATTTTTAAAAATTTAGTTAGATATGTATTGCGACGTTACCTGCTTTTGAATTTGTTTCGAAACCGTTAACGTTTGACACTTTCAGAATATTGTACCTACTGAATGTAGAATTTACCACAACTCAGCTGTATTCATAATATCAAACACCAAATAAATTAATTTAAAATACCCTTACATCATAAAACACATAAAGGTCAAAATTTAAATATATATTTAATTATACACATTCTTACCTATTGGGTGAAAAAGTAATGAGTTAGTGAGTCAGTAGCTAAAAAAATAAATTACAATATTTTAATAACATGAAAAATCCCATCATTGTATATTTATAGTATACATAAAGTGTAAACATTCATTATCATAGAACATTACATTAATAAGAATTTATTTTTAATTTGAATCACACTACTGTGTCTTGAGTAGTACTAATGTACTATGTATAAATATTGATGAGTACTTAACAAGTAAACGGTTTTTTTTTTTGACAATAAATGGTTAATAAATTCGTATTTAACAATGACCCAGTACAATGGTTAGTAATTAATCAAGAAGTTAATAACAATTAACAACGTTTCAGGTTCCTAAAATATAATAAAATTTACCTAACTTTCAAAATAACTCATTATAGTCATCATAGGTACATAGTAATAGTTAAGCACCTACCTATATAAAAAGTAATCGGACTCCGGGACGAGGTCATAAGAGTGAACATTTTAATAAATAGGTATATATATACCTATATTATACTACCTATAGCTGTTTCGCCCGACGTTGCCCGAGCCAAAGATCTGTATTTTTAATAAATATATTTCTAAAAACATGTATATGCCATATTTCTTCTAATTATAATTGTAATACTGTGTGTAACCATTGGCAACCATTTAGATAAACATAAAAAATTTTTTTTTTATAAGATGAAAAAAATCAAGTGTAATAGCTCCCTTTAGCTGCCTATAATAATTGAAAAAACATGATATAAAAACCTTCCAAGTCTTAAGGAATCTATTGATATAACTATGATAGCAAACGATCCAGTAGTTTTTGATTCTATTAACTTTGGATGAACCAACATTCATTTTGAGCCGTATAACCAGACTGCGTCATTGAAAAAATTAAGGAGTTTAAAATGTAGTGCTATATAGGTGTATCTTGTTTTTGGTGTATCTTAGCTCACGGGCAATTTTGAGTTGGTGTACAATGTACATCAACTGACAACTAGTGAACTAATTTGACCAAGATCGACAATTTACCTGATTTGGAATGGATATAGCATTTGAAATCAATCGAACGTGATACCTCCAAGAATGATTTTAAAGTTTCACAAAATCGGTTAAGTAGTTTTTGAGTACCTATATAAGGTATATATAAAACATAAAAAATGTTCGTGATCTACCGCAGGTACTTTCCTACCAGATAATATACTGCTCATGCGAATCACAAGTAAATCTCACGAACAACGCCGGTCGGGATAGCTACAAATTAAAATATAATATATTTTACACTTAAAAAGATATTGCTTCCACAGCCTTGTTACACCCAAAAGGAGTTGAACAATCACAAAAACCTAGCAACAGCAAAGCATAGCCGTGTCAATATTTATAGTATATATTTATAGACCTTTAATTTTTACCACTTATAAGTTCAGTTTTTTATCAACAGCCACCCCAAAGTTGAAAATTGAAGCATGTTTTTCTACTAATTTTCGTGTTGGACAGAACAACATTTGTAAGCACATACAAAAAAAAGCATCAATGTAAAATCAATAAATTCATTGTTCCACTCAGAATCCAATATATTATAATTAAAACTATTTATAAAACTACAAGGTATAGACGAAATATCGTTCTGAAAACAAACAATGTGTTCTAGAATATAATAAAAAAAAAAAACTTTATGTAAATTATGAACTCAACGCATACGATGCAATTAAAAAAATATGTAAATAATTATTTAACACATATATAAAGCTGGTTGAATTAAAAAGGTGTTACAACTTATTTGAAACCTGTAGACGGGTGAAGCCGGATATTTCAGCAAGTAGGTATGTTATAAACTTACAAGATATGAAAATATATTATAAGATTTATAATAAGTTTTAAAATTTATTTTTTAAAATTACATTTAATACTTAGTTGTAGTTCAGGTATTATATATAATATATTTCATGGAAAAACGGCGAAGATAGTTTTAATTTACGTAAATAACTGTATCAATACCAAATATTATTACTTAAAGAATGTTCTCCACTAGTCCACTATTATTACCTATATATAAGTACTGCTGTGTGTCAATCAATAGTTTATTTCAAACGTTTAAAAATATCAAAAATGTTTGTTAATAATAAATTAATTTATAGTGTAGGTACTTATTTATTATACTATATTACATTATTACAGGGTAGTATAATATATTATAGGTACTTCTTATTATACTTTAACAGTCAGGCAATACATAATTATATTGTTATAAATAAGCATTGTATTAAAAAAAAAAATCGCGGAAGTCACTATGCTGTATAATTGTATAGGTCTATAGGTGTGAATTACACCTAATGTCTAGTACCTATTAAAAAAAGATAACGAAGATTTCATCTAGATGACTGATGAGATTATACAGTTAATTTTAAATAAATATATCTATAATAGATAAAGATAAAGTAACTTTTATCTGGAAAATATAGTTGAACATTTTATAAGTGTTTAACAACAAAGTAAGTTTTACATTTTCAATTTAATAAATTATGTCAAAATTTGAACGTTAAAAGCTTATAAAAAAATCTTACCTGTGTATTTTGAATATTTTTAAAACTATATTGTAACAATATGACGTGTAGAGCTTTTAATTCAATTTTCAAGAATTTTGATCCAACGAATAAAATTAATGACATCTATAGAAAAAAAAACTAAAAAAAATGGAAAATTGAAAATGTCCGTAAATAGCTCAAAACAATTCAAAATATTTTGAAAATTGTATGGTGCATAGAAAATGCTAATAATATAATACAAATACTCAGTGAAAATTTCATGTACATACGGTCATTAATTGTTTTAGAGTTACACCAAAAAAAAATAGATTTTGTTAAAAACCTATTTTGCGTAAAAATTCCCGTTTTCCTTAGTCCACTAGATTCACTTTCTTATCAGAAAAGATGATGTTGAAGGAAATCTCAGCATTTTGACCTCGCTGATGCAACAAGTAGATTTACTTTCCCCTTGAACAAGATACTGAAGTTGAAAATCAAAGTATTAATTGTACAGCCCAGAAATGAGAAAGGTGATGACAGACACACAAAATAAAATATATATACATATAAAAAACACACATCATTGTAGTACCAATACATTCATTGCTCCGCTCTGAATGCAAAATGTAGATCATCATTATAGTTTTTGAAATAATGAACGTTTTACCGGAGAACCACAAAAAAAAAATTACGATTCAAAATAATGTCATCATTTATTTTTAAAATACATGTGTTAGAAACATAAAATGTAATTAATTACCTATATTTAATAAAACAAATTGTATACAAGTTATAATAGGTGAAGTATACGTCAACCTCTCTTAACACCCCATTTAAGAGGCCTACACTTAAACTATTTTTTTGTCCAAAGACCTTGCAGGAAAAATTCTCACGTCTTGTAAGACGCGTTGAGTGATCTGATTTTGATATTTATTTTTTTTTTGTTTAGAGAAACACTTTTTGGAGGGCGCATTGTACTTGGATTTTAATAATGCTATTTCTAAACCATATAATACGATTTTGAATCTGGCCAATTGTTATAAGCTTTTGTTTTTTTTTTTATTATTTTTGTTTAAACAACAAAATCAAAAATGGAAGTCCAACTCACCCTGTAAAAAACTATAATCTATTCCTCTTTCTAACAAAAAATTACATCAGACCATTCTACGAGACGTGAGAGCTTATTCGTGTTTTGAGCAAAAAATTCTAAAATTAATATTTAGTAATAATGGAAAAAATTGTTTAAATTATGATTGGTAGTATTTTAGTAACAAGTAAAAAATCAATTTCGTTTATAATATACACAGAAAATAGAAATAACTTATTTATAATTTTTTCCTTTACAAAATGATGCTCGTCATACGTGAATAAGTAATAATCCACGCACAAATAAAAAATCGAAAATTACAAATATTTAAAATAACTTAAAAAGAGTTAAAATTTTTAGAAAATTCTACAAAATCCAAATATAATATAAGCATTTTGTGAAAATTAAGAACTAAGGTTCCTTATAACTTATAAGTCATTTAGTCTGGAACCATAAAATTTATATTCAAATTTGGATGAACTTAGCTACATAAACAAAGAATTACAATTTTGGTTACCTATTTTATTGAAATTTAATGTTTATTAGTGGGTATCTACATGACACTTCTAACATGTATTATTATATTTTATACACACAATGACATTTTAAAATGCTATGTTTTTTGTCAAAAATGAATTCAACCTAACATATAACTAATAGTAAAATAAATTACTTTAATAGCAATATAAATATATTATTAAATATATTTAATAATATAGGTTGACCGTCTTCACTCTGAAACGTTTTTCGTATACGAGGATTAATCATTGAACTCAAAATATTTAACTCATACATTATACTATTATAGTGATTTCAACAATGACTAGGTATATAGTATGACATATGCAACTACGCAGCAGAACGGTTAACCACTTTCTAACTTTTTATTCTCGGATCTCGTATATACTGTTATAGATTTACCAACTAAAACAATTTGATTTAAGTCAAAGGATAACCACTGTTTGGATCTTGAACTAAGATGGTATTATTGACCACAGTTTATATACCGTTAATTTTTTAAATCTGTGTGATGATCTATTACTCATTTTAAAATGCTCTGATGCTAAATACATGGCTGCAAGATACCATCAAGTACGGGGCCATACTGAATTACTGATTCTATTACTAACAATTAGATGTTTTTTACAATTATTTTACAATATATTTATTTAATATCATGAACATGTGAATTAAAAATTGTTTTGCCTCAATTAATAATTTTATAGGAAAATAAAACAGGATATGTATTTAATTGTAAATTATAAGTATAACATAAAGATAACATCCATGTGATATGTTATTGTATGGTATATTTCTGCTTTATTGAACACTCTTTTTTTGTAATTTGTTTTATTTTAACAGATGTATTGAGCATGTTGAAAACGATGGCGAAATCACAACATGGAGCTCGGACTTAGTCTTAAAGTTATAGATGTTTGAAGTCCTAAACCCACCTTAGGTGGTTTTATATAACAATTTTTTTATTACTATTTAAAGTTCAATGTGGACAAAATTAGATACAATTCAAACGAAGAAAAACGAATCTCGTTATTTTGTTGTAATTAAAAAATTAAAAAATGTTATTATAAAATAGATTAACTGAAAGATCGATTCCGCCCAAAACCCTTATTTGTAAACAATAATATTTATCTGTTTTAAATGTAATTTTATTATTATATTTTGCGGTATTATATATAATAAATAATATATAGAATGGTTTAATACACATTATAGGATAATCATTTAGGTATTTGTTAAGTGCATAGGTAGGTATACTTATTTGTACACAATCGATTATCGAATATTATCCATAAATAAATCAATAATAATGCTGTTTGATGCATAACATAATCCTTTAATTCATTCCATTTACAATAAACATAAAATATTTTAATTAAAAAATAAGCAAATTAAATGTGTTGTAATTTATCTAGGTAGAGAAAATTTTTTCAACATAAAAGTAAAACATTTTATATTTATCACTCAATGATAAATCTATTCCAACTGGATGCAACAGTGCTACGTTCTTTGTTATAGATTCAATCATTTTCTTGTCCTCCAACATACTTCTGTAATCTGGCTTAGGTATGATGTATACAAATGGAGGGTTAATACAATACTGCAAAACAAAAAAGTTTAACGTAAAATTTATGTGATAATTAATAACTAAAAAATAATCAAGTAAACTTACGTCATTTAAATTTGTCCTATTAAATTCAAACTTCCTTTCATATCTAAATATCAACACTTTTGTATGCAATTTATTTAACAAAGCCGTAGAATCTATGGATGTCTGTAATAAAGACCAAATAAGGTTTAAAGCTCGGAGTGTGTATTCTTCAAATTTTTTATGACGATGAGACATATTTATCGACTGAAATTCATTGTCCCTCGTTTGAACTGTAGATTTAGTAAACTAGATAAAAACATAATAATAATAAATCATATACATTTTAAAAAAATAATGATAATTTATTGAATAAAAGTAGTTGAGGATCAAAAAAATGTAAATTAAAAAAGATTTCTTCATTATTAATTCCTACCCAAATCTACGACAATATATTTTATTTTGTTGTAAGATAATATCAATTAACAATGAATTAAAACTTGTTATTCCTTCTATACTTTGTATTTACCTCACTGAAGAATGAACTATACATTTTATTTAACTTGCTGGCGAGATTATCATTTGACAGAAAACGTTCAGCCCATCCTCTCAAGAACTCTGGATCAACTTCTAATAACGTAAGGGTGACTAATATTCCTTGTGACTCCAAAATTTGAGCCATTTTGAGAGCAATAATTCCGCCCCAGGATTCACCGATGATTGATACATAACCTTGATTCGTGATGCTTTTAAGTTTCTAAGATTTGGATAAAAATGTACATAAATCAGTTAAAAAAAAGAAGATTTTTGGTGCATCATAAACATACATTCACTAAAGTTTCGGCTAAAATATTGATCGATGTAATATTTTCAGGAAACTGAGCTTCGAAAGCAGGATATAAAAATTGTTTATAAAACGATTTGATGGGTTTAGGTTTCAATCCAGGTATGACAAACACAGGAATTACAGACTTCAATTGTGAAAACCTTGGACTTCTTGTAGAAATTTCGATGAATCCGGCTTCCTTTGCTATTTTATTATTTAGAAGGTGTAACTCATTAGCGGATTCAGGGAAAAAATTTGCAATCACATCGTTCATTTGGTAAGACCCTAAAACAATTTAATAATTTAAAGTATTTTAAAGTTAAAAATCATAATCAACACTATTTTGTTATATAATTAATATTTATGAATATAATTTACTCTTCAAATATAAAAATCACTGATCATAAAAATAAATGATAAAAAAAACTACGAAGGTGCTTAAAATAGTAACTTAAAAATTAAAAAAAAAAAAAAAGGATAAGTGGGTGTCGCTCTGTTGTACAGTAGGTTACAAGTGGGTAACTGTAATGGATGGTGTTAAATTAACTACGATGATACAATATCATTGTACATATACGAAAAACGATCCTGAGCGGACATGATTTTTCAGCATAGGATATTTTATATTATACTTATATTATTATCATTAATACTGTAGGTGGTTAAGTTGAGTTATTATTATTTATTTATTATAATATTTATATATAATAATATCTTACTATAAAAGTTTTACTTACTTTCCTAATATTTTTGAAAATTTGATTTGATACGATTTTACGATTTAATAAAGTATAGTAATTACCAATACCACCTGAAGGTATTATTATTATTATTTATTTGTTTATTATTGATCGGTCACCTATAAAACCCACATTTATGCAAAACAAAAAAATTAAAAATTGGAAACTGAAAATGTCCGTAAACAACTCAAAACAAGTCAGCATTTTTGAGAAAAGTGTAGTGTATAGACAATGCTAATCGTATAATATAAAAATGCAATAAAAATTTCAGGTATCTACAATCATTTGGAGTAACACCAAAAACCAAAACCGATTTTGTCGAAAATCCTTCTTACCTCCCTAGTTTTCTATTTTCCCGTTTTTCCCGGTGTTTTTTAAAACTACTGGAAATTTTTTACTTTTGAATCACCAAAGTACCAATGAGATTAACTTTCATTTCAGAAAATATACTGTTGTGAAAATCTAAGCATTTTTATTGTCCTAAAAGGTGACGATAGACTAAAATAAAAAAAAAGTATAAAAATATTAAGTCATTGAAAAAATCAATACCTTCATCACTCTGCTCAGAATCTTAGGTACTTTAAAGTTAAAAAAATAAATATAGAGAAATTATTAGTAAAGTAGGTTTTCTACATAATATTATTTAGTAGATACTACCTCGAATAAAATCATTAACATAAAATATTAAGAAAGTATTGTTATGTTTGACTTAATTCTTGTTATAGCTTCTTGAGTTTAAAGTATTCTTTGAAACATGAATTAAAATTATAAAAATGTGTTTTAATTGGTTCATCAATAATTACATTTTGATGTATTGTTGTTTAACTCGAATAAAATCATTAGGTAAATTAAAATATTTAGAAATTATTAAATCGTTCATCTAATTTTTTGCTCTTTAGAAGGTAAACAGCAGAATACTCTTTGTATTACGAGGTACCTATAATTGTATTGGTCTTAAATTAATTAAAAATTATAATCAATAATTACATTTTGATGTATTATTGTTTTTCTTAGAGCATATAAATGAATATGACTCTGAAGTATTTGAGTTTTGAAGTAGAAAGTCTAGAGAGGCCAAAATGGATCCTGTATTTTTTGGTTCTGAAGACAATCCGTCCCATGATATGTTTAATGCATTATAACCTATTGATTTAAGTTCGGCACAAATATGTTCCGCCTTACTTAATATACATATAAATGGAGTAGCTGTAATTTTATTCTTAAGCTCTTCAAAAGAATATCGTAGATTATTTATTTTTTTATCATCAAACTAAAAAAAAAAAAAAAATAACAAATAGAAAAAAACAAAATAATATAACTAAAGAAACAAAATAACTATACCTGATTCACTATAAATAATGCACCTAACTCATTAGATGACGTCAAGTAGTTTAACCAGTTAAGCGATTCCTCTTTAGTTTTTAAATGTGAATCTGATTCAATTTGTACTGATACGTTTCGGGAGATGAGTTTATCAAATCTATTAAGAAAATAACAACGGTAAACAATATCATAAATTTAAAGTCGAAATATTAGATATTCAAAAATGTATTTACGAACCTCCTACAAATAGCTGATGACATTAAACACCTTTTGACTAAAATTATAATTCTTTGAGCCCCTCGTTCAACCAACCATTCTGCGAGGTCTAGCCAATCTCCTCTATTTCCTGTAAAATTAAATTAAAACACATTTTCACTTATATACGTAAAATTAATTTAATGAATCTAAAGAGGAGAAAAGTATTTACCAACTATTAGGTAAACTTTTTCAGGATGACATTCATACGTATTACATTCAACTTTTTCTTGTAACTTCGAACAATCGTCTTTATTGGTGTTATCGTTTAACGACAATACCACTTTCTCATACGTAATCGACGAAGAGTTCATTCTATAATAGACACAAAACAATAAAAACATTTCATAACATCTCCTATTGTGTAGCTATTTACCTCATTGTGTCAAACATTTTACTACCGCTTAACGACGTAGTTACAGTATGACTTCGAAAAGGTTTTATCACTCCTTTAACCAAACCATCCATAAACGCTTGTTTTACAATTTTTTTAGTTTCTACACTTTCATTTAACAACTTGTTTGAACCGACAGCGAAAAACGATGTATTTTGCAGGAATATTCGTGTACCTTTGTATTATGATATTTGTATTTTAAAAAACTATATTCTTCGTAAAATAAAGCTAATAGTTAAAACATATTGTAAAGTTACCCATATAGCTTTGTTTTTTCATATCTGATTTTGAAAAATTGAAGAATTTTCCATGTTTGGCAATCACATGAGTAGCAGCATAAAATGATTCACCACTCAAAAAGTTCAATATACAATCTATACCCTTGGACTTGGTTATCATTTTAAGTTGAACGTCCAATTTGTTGTTTTTGCTTATAATTATTCTTGACTGCAATAGCTGTAATTCAAATCGTATTAAAGGTTGTTGTTTATCGTAACTATTTTTAATAACTTAATACCTCTGGAAAGATCCCAGAGAGTCGTTCTGCTTGTTGCTCCGAATCTACAATAGCATAAGTATCACATTTTTTGTCTAAACTTATTGAAATAGCAGCTTGACCTATTGGATGCAACCCCGATGTTACTAAAACAGAATTATTCTTTTGAAGTGTGCTCAAAATGTTCAACACATAATAGCTCTGAAACATCGAGAAAAATAATTATATTTCAATCTCTGGTTAATTAATTAAAAGTGTTATCACCATGGCGTAAGCAAGAGGCACAGTGGTTGCTTCTTCTAGTGACCATGTCGATGGTACAGGCCATGATAATATTGGGTCATAAATGATTTGAGAAGACATTTCATCGATTGAGGAGATTCCCATTGTAGTTTTATTATCAATGAGCCCCGAGTATTCCCATGGTCCAAATTCATTCTAATTAAATAAAATAAAATATTATATTTTTAATAAATCATTTTTAATATTTATTAATTACTTCAGTATTTTCTTCAACAACTATATCTTTGAAGTTCAACCCTAGATATTTCACTGTCAATTTGTTTTTACTGTAATAAAGAAAAAAAGTATGAATAAAGTGACCAATCAGTACAAATTAAAAAAAAAGTTTTATCCATCTTACTTGATTTTAGTGAAATTTTTATATAATCGAGTTTCGTTGGATGTATTATCACGTTTTAAATCTCGAAGAACAATTTTTTTGTAATAACCCCAATCACCGTTCTTATAGATATTTACTAATAAATCTTTCGATAGTTGAGTTTCATAAAATGATTTGTTGTTGTCAAAATCGGGTGCGTTTGAATCCAAAATAAACAAGAATCTATCAAAATTGCACGTTTATTTATATTTATGTGCTTTTGTATTGGTACAAAAATTCTGTGGTGTGTTTTTACCTTAATTTTTTTGATTTATACTTATGAAGCATTTCCTTAACATGAGTGGTGATACCTTCTAATGGTTCAGACTTTGAAATTATATAAATCTTTCCAGTTGATGAATTATAGGTCTCTAATGCTCTCCAAATGCTAAAGTCGTAATTATCATTGGTTGGTTTAATAAAAATGCTATTTTCTTCAAACTTTATTATCTAAAAAAAATGTATGATAATTGTCTTATATTAAAAACAAGCTGTAGATTTACCTTTTTCATTAATGTTAAACAGTGTTTGTTGTTGAATTCCTGCTGTGTAATTATTTTCCAGTCTTTGAGTTCTTGAAGTTTTTTTAAGGAACATACAATAATGAAACTATTTTTTTTATTGGCCAATGCTCTCATTGTTTCTTGCAAATAATTTATATTTGAAACGGTGATAAACCTTCCAGATTCATCAAAATCTGATACGTCCTTAATGTTTTCCCAGTTTATTGTTTTGCTCTAATGGTTATATTTAAGTTATAATATTTTAATAATTATTATTTAGTGTATCTGGTATTTAATAACGTGATACACTTACATTCATAGATAACTTGTTTTCCACGATTTCTTTGATTTCATTTGTACATGCTTTAGCTATTGGATCGTCGTAATGATATGGAGTACTAAAAATAACTTTTCCACTTGTTTCGAAATTGAATTTATCCATCTCCATTATTAAATCAAAAGAATCTTGAACGAAATCGTTGATGTCCTGAAAATTAAATACTAAACTTATCTCGTAGACATTTTTATTTCGATATTTTATAATGATAATTTAAGTTTACAAAATAGTTTTATAAATTTGATTTTTTGTTCCTCATGTTCTTTTCATTAGTATTTTTTATCGATTAGTAATTTGTAAATTCAATACTTAAAATGTAAATTTGTATGATGATACATGAATCATGGTTTTATATAATGTTTTAATTCATAATGATAATTTATATTTATATTATTGGTCCATATATTCGCAATTTATTACGATAAATTATTACTCTCTATATGTTTGATTGTTGTAATAAAATTACTAGTTAAAAATTTTAAAAGTGGGCAGAAAAAAGCCTGCAAGTTTTAATAAAAGATAAACACGACTATTTAAGTTATTAAGTAAATAAATTATACAATTAACTTATTAATTAAAATTTAATGTATTTTCTTTTTGTGAAAAATAATAATATAATCATGTAGTTTTAACAAATGGTTATAATTTGATTTAATTATTAAGTATATTATACGTACTTTGCATTTCAAGCAATTGAATTTAGTAAATGATTTTTCTTGTAATTCCATAATCATAGAATTAAGTATGGGTAATGATATGGGTCCGTTCTTAACACCTATTATTTTAATGCCGTCACAAGTTAGTTCATCTGTTACTTTGTTATAAATAACGCTTATATCTGTCAACAAAATATTGTATTACTACATTATTTATATCTAGAACCTTTGATAAATTATAAACAATATCAGTATTTTGAATATACCTTTCTCTGAACAACACTCAAATACTGCAGGAAATATAGACATTTCTCTTATATAAACTGGAATTTCTATGGAGCCTGTGCCTAAATGTTCTAAAAATGGAAACTTAAATATCCCTTCCAAAAAATAAATCCAATCGTTTTCCCATTTCACGGAACCATGTATTTTATTTTTATAAATTTTAAAGCTTGTAATGTTTTGGAATCCTAAATTGTATCCATTATTTTTTAAAATAGAATATATCTCATTTTCTGACACATTCCCATGAAAGTCATCTTGGTTTTCGTCGAAGTGTATTGATTTTTCTTCAGTTGAACCTAAGACAATATCATTTAAAAATCTTATTTCACCAGATAAAATAAACTCATTGTCAATTGTGCACTCAAAAACACCAGATCCCAATTGAATCATTACATAGCAATCAGAGGAATCTGAAAATAAAATAAAATATTCATTGCATTTTAATATATTTCATAAAATAAATATAGATATCTACCAGTTGGATGAATTTTGAAATTATTTTTGAACCGAAGATTTTGAAATTGAATCGGTTTTTCGTTCAAACTTTTAGAGTTTATTTCAATAAATGACTTCCAAACATTAAACTGAAAATTATAATACATACAACAATATACAAATCAAATAGATTTTTCAAAATTGTTTTCTTACTAATATAATTGAAAATGGTATTATATGCTGATCATGTATTTGGTACTTAGCTAAATGAATATCATCATTAAGCACTAATGAAAAAATGTGTTCACTAGATGGCTCATTCGACTACAACAAAATAATATTCAAATTATTAGTTAAGCATTATATTCTTTATAAATTAAAACGTTATGGAAAAAATAAGTGATGTTGTTTCCTTTTGCAGTTTCCGGAGTTTTTAATAGACAGAATACACAATTTCGATGGAAGCATTCTTAATGAATATTTGACGTACTAAATTAAAAACAATGATACCTTAATAACATATTAATATAATATTAAAATTTATTTCCAAAAACTCAACAAAAAAGTTGAAAAAACTGTGATGAATTCCCAGACAATAACAATGTAGAATTTCAATCCCTTGTTAATTAATCTTGCTTTTTCTTTACAGGTCCTACATATAACTTTATACATTTTATATTACAGATAGGTAGCAAAAATCAGTTTTAAAAAATCGAACAAAACATTGTCGATTCTAATTTAAATATAATACTCAATTTACTTACACTTGAAAATGTAATTTAATAATAAACGTCAAATTTAAATACAATTCTAAAGTAACTTTATTGATTAGTCAACGAAAGTTATACTCACAAATTCATGAAATTCGTCAGACCACTTTTCGGTATGGTCCCAAAACGGTAAACCAAAAATTGAAGGTGTTCCACGACTTACAGGATATTGTATTGTTGGATATAGCTCTTTTATTTTAGGATTTAATCCACTAGTATACATTCTAAAATAAATAAGCACAAAATATGTAAAATAATAATTTCAAAAGAAAAACTTATCGTTTACAAATATTAACATAAACCATATCGAATAATACGACAGTTAAAAATGACTCACTTTCCAATAGAGGTAAGTAGGAATCGAACCGAATCTCCATACATTCTCTTTGTCATTGGTATATTGGTCACTGTTTCAGGTAATGCATTTTTTATTATTGCTTGAAGGAGCCCATGAGGAGCAATTTCAATTGTAACCGCTTCTTTTGGTATGTGATTTAGAACGTCCTCAAATAAGACACTACTCAATAGATTGTTGGTGTGATATTCTGGAGAAGAATATTTTGCGAGGTCAGACTCCCATTCTGTTTCCGGCAACGAACTACTAATCCATTTAGACGACCTTTTCTTTGGTACTTTGATCACCTATTAGAAAAATATATATAGACATTGTTGAAAATAAAATAAAATATTTAATTAGATTATGAACAAACATCTTTTAAATATTTAAGTAGAGTCGGGCCAGCAGATTGAATATATCTACTGTGAAACGCTATGCCAGCAACGTTGACGGATTTTGCAAAGACATCTTCGGATTTTAGTTGTGACACAAATTCGTTGATGCTTTCGACTGGACCCGATATTGTGCAGCTAGTGGCACTATTACGACATGCGACGTCGATGTCATGTGGAAGTTTGTCTTTAATTTGGTCATGTCCAAGTCCTAAAAAAATTACAAACAAAAATAAACTCAATATACTTTGGTGTTATATTGTAAACATTACCAATGGCAGCCATCATGCCAGGGATAAAGTCTGTTTCTAGAGAAGCTCGACCTCGGGCGTAAGCCGCTAAAATCATTTCTTCAGCCGTAAAACAACCATCTGCGTAGGCACATCCCAATTCTCCTACCGAGTGGCCTATGATCCCATCAGGTACAATATCTAATGCTTTCAACACTTCTACTAATCCGATCTAAAAAATATAAATATTTATACTCTTGTTCTAAATGTATTCACGATTAGTTCGGTTCAAACCTGAACCGCAGCAATTCCGACGAATGAGTTCAGAATGTTGTCAAAAACTTTTGGGTTTTGACTAGTCAAAATATTCTTGATATCGATACCTCGTGGTTTTAGGATAACATCACATTTGTTTATAGCATCAGCGAAGACTGGAATTTTCATAAGATCTGTTCCCATTCCTTGCCATTGTGATCCCATACCGGAGAATATGAACCATATCGGACGTTTTATACTAACATTCTTATAATTTTTCATAATTACGAAAAAAAATGTATAATAGGAATATGCAAAATTAATTCAACAATAATATCAAAGTTATTTACCCAGACGTCTTCTATTCGTGATTCATCTAGGTTAGGAAAAATATTAAAACTTCTGAAGAAATGAGCATTGATATTTCTAGTGAATACGTCATTAGTCAATGATACAAACTCTGCATTGTTTCCATGCATTTTAATCTAGTAATTTGATTATTATTAAATCATATAACTTTTGAATTTAAAGTTTAATATATAAATACCTTGTTTAATGTTCCCCTAACGTTTTCTTCATTTCGCCCTGATACTAATATCAACTGTGGTATATCGGTAGAATTGTCCACAATTTTTTTATTAACGTTCTGATTTTTTTTAAGGATTACATGACTAAATGCATTTATTATTCCAAATGAACTGATTCCGATTGTATCTCCTACAAAAGGAGTTTTTTCAGTTATTACCTAAAAGAAAAACATAATCTATAATTTATATTTTTCTGACGTATAAATTTAACCTATCAATTAAGTGAACAAAAGTTTTCTATTCCAACGGATAATTAATTATTTATTTATCTTCTTCAAATAAAAATTATAGTAAGACCAATATTATGAAACGTACTTGAATTTTTCCATTTTTCAACGCTGCTACATTATTATTTGGTCCTGCGTAGTTTATGTTAGGTGGTATGTATCCACTTTCTAGCGTAATGATGGCTTTTACAATCGACATAAAGAGGCTGGACACTTCACAGTGACCTACGTTACTTTTCACGGAACCCACTTTTAATGGTGTCTTTCTGTTTTTAGTACAAAACACTTCTTCCATAATATTTAATTCCATAGCATCTTCACTCTGTAATGTTAACCCTAAGTAATGTATTATGTATTAATATACATTTTTGTTTAATATCACCTTAATTCCTGATCCATAAGCTTCTATGAAATCTACTGTAGCCGGATCAATGTTAGCTTCTTTATAAGAATCCAATAACAATGATTTAAAGTGATTTCCATCATGCTCGGTTAGGGTTCCATCATGATTACCAAACTGCACTGATTTTACATTCAATAATGTTCCATAAGAACGTTTGGCTTCAGAAGCCTTTTGAAGATACAAAACTATACAAGCTTCTGATCTGTTGTACCCGTCAGCTAAATGAAAATTATTATATTATTTACAAGAAAAAATATAATATTTGTAGTTGATAACTATTCAATTGTATATGGTGTTCAATTATTATATTATTTATATTTAGTTATAGTCAATAAAGAGAGTTAGAATCAATAACATGTGTTGGATTCTGAGTGAACTTCAGACGCTCATAAAAATGTATTGGTTAGATTTACACTCATCTTTTTTTTTTAATTTCCAACTAACACTAACTTATGAGGAACGTTGTACTACTTTTCAACGTTTTTTGACCAATCACTAAATATTTGGTCAACTAACATTTTTAAATAAAAACTAATAAAACTTGACATTTTCTTATGTCTATAAATAATTAAAAAATGTTATGGTCTTACGCAAGGAAATGTTGACAAAATTCATTAAAATCACGAAAATCAGAAATTTTTTTGAGTTTGAAATTAATAAAAAATGTTTCAATTTGTATCCAAACTTTGAAATGTAATACAAGATTCCTTTTCAGCATTCCTTTAATGAATATAAAAAAAAAAATACCGGGAAGTCTAATTAAATTTTTATGTAAATGAACAAATCCTCATACAATGATTTTCCTATATTTTTGTCATTCAAAAAACAATAACGTTAGAAAATTGAAAATTTGAAAACATTATATTCTATTATTTCTTATACCTAATACAATTTTTAAAATATTTTGAGCTGTCTACAGAAATTTTAAATTTTTTTTGTTTTTTTTTTCTATAAATGTTAATTAAATTGTATTCGTTGAGTCAAAAAGCTTGAAAATGAAAGACAAGAGTCTTGATTATTTTTACTATATCGATTGCAAAATGTTACAAATACATACGCACAGTTTTTTTTTATAAGCATTTAAAGTTTAAATGTATATGAAATTTAAAAATTATTTAGTAGTTAAAAAATTATAAAATGCTTAAGTTTTATAGCTAAGTATTAAAATTTAAAATCACGGTTCTACATAAGTTATTATGAAACTAAAAAGGGCGGTTAAGTGGATGTCACTCTGCTCTACAGTAGGTCACTGTATAATGGATGGTATTAAGTTTTAATTCAATGATATAATATCAAAGTATATACGAAAAATGATTCAGAGTTGAGACGGTTTGTCAGTGTGAATATTTTATTTTATATTTATATATTATTTCATATTATTAATATGGTAGCCAGTAAGTCGAATTAATATTTTAAAATTACAACAAAACAACTAAAATCGTTATTTCTAGTTATTTAATATTTAATTTTGTCCAAATTTGATTATAAAATAGCTATAAAAAAACTGTGAGTTTATATTATTGAGATTTTTTAGTTACAGAATAATCTACTTACGAATAACCTTGTTTTAAATGTTTAATCATTAGCTATAAAAATTGAAAATGTTATCAATTTGTAACTACAAAAATACTTTTAAATTTAAAATTTGATAAATTTTACCAAAAATCCAACTTTAAATGCTAATAAAAAAATTGTGCTTATGTATTTTTAATATTTTTCAGCTACTATTGTAATAACACATTAGAAGCCTTGTATTAAATTTTCAAGCTTTTTGATCCAACGAATTTTATAGACATTTATAGAAAAAAAAACTAAAAAACTGTAAAAAGAAAATGTCCGTTTATAGCTTAAAACGAAACAAAATATTTTAAAAATTTTATCAAGTATAGGAATTGATAAAATAAACATATGATATAAAGTATCTTCAGTTATTAGTTTTGAATGACAACAAAATAAGAAAATCGCTACGTGAGAAATCGAGTGAATTTCCAATGTTGTAAAAATTTGAACTTCAAACACTCATAAAAATTTAATTTGACTTTCAGGTAGACATTTTTTTTTGAAGAAGGTAGGGAAACTTATGAAGAATCTTGAATTAAATTTTCAAACCTTAGATTTAAAAGGAAATTTTTTTATGAATTTCTAACTGAAAATAATTTGCAGATTTTCGTGATTTTTACGTATTTTATTAAAACTTTAAATACTTATAAAAAAAATTGTGACGATAGATTTTCAATATTTGTGAAGAGTCATTGTAACAATATATTAGGATCCTTGTATTAAATTTTCAAACTGTTTTACACAACAAATAAAATTTAATTGACATTCATAGGAAAAAAACCTAAAAAAATAGGAAACTGAGTATGTCCGTAAACAGTTCAAAACAATTCAAAATATTTTGAAATCTTCATTGTCTGTAGAAAATGCTAATATATATAACCAGTAAAAATTTCATGTATCTGTAGTAATTTTTTTTAGAGTTATACCAAAATCCAAAATCGATTTCTGCTAAAAACTGATTTTGCGTATAAATTCCTGTTTTTTCTTAATTTTTCTTATGTTTTTCCCTACGCATTTGAAAACTATTAAGAATTTTTCACTTTTGAACCCCCAAAGTATCAACTAGATTCACTTTCCTATCAGAAAAAATACTGTTGAAGAAAATCGAAGCCACATAAGATGATGACAGACAAAGAAAAAAAAACACATATCATTGTAAAATCAACACATTCATCGCTCCGCTCAGAATCTAAAAATTTAAAAAATATATAAACACAATTTTTTTTATTGTTAGTTTAAATTCAAATTTGGACGAAATTACATGTTAAATAACCGGTTTCGTGGGTAGTTCAAACTTCTAAAGTATATTATTATATTCAAATATTGAAATATGATAATTATGCCAATAATATTAATTAATCTTACTGGCTACCGTATTAATAATAACAATATAAATATAATATAAAATATCCTAGGCTGACAAACCGTGTCCGATAGTTTTTCGTATACAATGATATTATATCATTTAATTCAAATTCAACACTATCCATTACAGTCACCTACTTGAACCTACTGTATAGCAAAGCGACTCAAACTTTTTTTAAATTATTAGCCATGGCTCGTAAATCCTCTGTGCTGTAGCATAGTAGAATAGTTCAACTTTTTTGAGTAATTACCACTATGTCATTACAAAATTATAGTTTTTTGATTCCACAGATCTCGTTTAAGACTTTTGAAATTCAGCAGAAAAAAAATTAAAACTTGTCTAAACAACCATAACTTTACAGGTTCTACTATACTATTAAGATCATGGTTATTGTCAGTTCAATTTGTGTACAATCTATTATACATTTTGTGGGCAATAAAAATATTTATAATTGGTATAATTAAGATCAATTAGTGAATTAATGCCAATTTACATCATACGATTCCATAGTAAATTATATAAAGACATATTTTGGTCAAATATACCTCAATATATGTCTACATCCAATTACATATTAACTCGATGAATTTTTAAACGAAAATGTATTATGTTCAAAACTATTAATTGTATGTTCCATAAATTTTGTAAAATACTTAATATAGCGTATCTTAATTTTCCAAATTCTGTATACAATTTGTGATTTTCTATCTATATCTCAAGCTTTGTTATTAGGTACTTTCTAGTATATACATTCTATATAGATAAAATTAGTTGGATTATTATACAATCAAGTTATTTATTTTTCAAATTAAATATAAAAAACTAGGTTAATGTAAAATTGTAATGCCAGTATGAAGTATTAATATTATTTTTACTTGATTGTCTTAAAATATATTTACCGTCAAAACTAAATGGTTTAGTTTGATCACTTTTGGTTAATCTATTCAAACCTTGAGATAGGAATTGTAATTCTGGTCTAAGAGTTAAATTAGTAACTCCAACAATTGCAGATGATAATAAACCATTTTCAATCATTTCTTTTGCTTTTTTCAAACCGTTGGCGCCACAAATCCATCCTCCGTCCATGGAAAAACTTGGTCCTAGATTTTATTGAATACACATTATATAAATAATCATAAAAATGTCCTTATTTATTTTTTAAAAAGTTTTCTACCTGTCAAATTGAGAATGAAGGAAAGCCGGTTTGCTTGCATTGCTCTACTACTACCTAACATTGTAAATCCTATAGGATCGGTACCCATGGCTAACCTATCCGTTTCACTAATTGTAGATCCCATAAATACTCCTGTATTTGTTCCATGCAGGTCTGCTGGACTCAAACCAGCATCGATAATTGCTTCGATAGATCTTTCTAAGCATAATTTTGTCATAAAGTCCATAACTTTTGAAAGTTTTGGATGAACGCTGAAGAATGTAGCATCAAATGTATCAACATTTTTAATTTTTCCAGTTCCGTTTATTTCACCTAGTTGATCTGTAAAAATGTAATTTTTTAGTTAAATACAATTTAGTGTATTGTACTTAAAAATAACAATTTATACTTGGTTTCCATCTCCTTGAATCGATTGTTACACCATTTTTTTTTGTAAATAACAAATCGCTCAATTCAGTTATACTATCGCTTTCTGGAAACAATCCTCCGATACCTGATATTACAACTTCTTCTTTATGTCCAGACATTATATTTATTTATTTGTGATTTCACTCTAGTTAACGTCCTAAAACAATTTCATAATTACATTACACAACTGTAGTGCATATCTGCCTAATTATTATATATTATCGAAATAATTTGATGATTGATAAATATAATATCTTAATTGTATTACGTACATGGCTAAATTAAGTATAATATGTACAACGAAATGTACATAAAACGTTTCAAAAAATAAAATTTTATAATATAATTATTTAATTATAAAATACACAGTAAAATAAATCTAAAATAAAAAATATATTCTTGATTTCATAAAACTGTCCCGACCTAACTTTTTATGAATGTGTTGAAGTTTGTTTTAAATCAATTTACTACCTACCCTATTATTTTTGACATTAAAAATCAATAATTAATATTGTATAGTTTTTTTTAAATAACTGAATTCAACTGTAAATTATATATTAAAACGAAAACATATTTTTATATGTTCATATATTTATTTATTTTAATACTCTGTGAAAAAAAACGTATTTTTATAATAATATCTCGTTGGTTCCCGATATTCTTTTGTTCTTTAAATACAAAACTTTTAATTATGTATCTCACCGTTATTAATTGTTTGAAAAATTTATTTTTGAATGGTTATACTTACTTTTTTTTATGGCCTTTGTTAAATTAAAAATTATAATAGCTTATAATATTTGTATAGATAGGAATATCGTATATGATCTTTTCCATACATAAACATATCTCCTTTAGTATTTGAACGATATTAAGTTAATCATTGTTCATAAATAAATTAAACTTGAACTTGCAACTAGGTATATACAATCATTTATTTTCATCAATAATTAATTAATTTAAGAATTATTTAAAACTCATTCGTAATCTTATTGATAGCTATATTTTCAACAACAATTATTAATATTATACCCATCTAAATATTTTAAGTAATATTATACATTCTGAGACGATTAAGTTATGTATAATTTAATTAACATAAGCAGAATTCCCTTAACTAATCTTATAGAGATAAATTTTTACACAAAATAATATACTATTTTAATAATTTAATTAGAGCCATTCTCAAGAAAGAGGAAAGGGAGGGCCAGTGCCTTGGCATCAACACTGTTGTGCTCGAAAAATTAAAAATAGATTTATATTTTTTGTTATCAATCAATTTAAAAATATACGTTATTTTTATTTATTTATTTATTATTTATTTAATGATAAAAGATATTCATATCAATCAAATCTCCAAATCTAAAAACGTATGTCCAACTTGTTGGTCAATACGAAATTCAGTATTTAAAATAAATTAAGATTGAATAAGTTGGATTTCTTGCCGTTTTAAAGATTTTATCTACTGATTCTCATCAAAGGAGTGCTATTACTTATTAGACATGAACAAAATAAGTAACAAATAAAATAAAATAATTTGACTTTTTAAGATTAATTTTCTGTGCAGTTTACACCAATCTCAGAAATATTCAATAAAACAAAAATCTCAAGACGTATTGAGTGGCGTAAATACAATATATTTTCTTGAGAGAAAAATAAGATTAAAAATATTTACTATTGATGAAGAAGCTGGATGTAAGATTGTATTTTCTAATTTAGGTTTGTATTGTATTAATAATTTGTATGCCATATTCTATTGGAAGTGGAAAAATATTAAAAACTCATAAATTCTGAACACAAATAAACTAGACGTATAAAATAATCAAATTATTTAATCAGTTTATACTGTAAATAAATTAATAATGTTTACGAATATCAATATTATGTAGAACAATACTAATTCTAAATGCCTAAAAACATATATCATGTAAATATTATTGTTATTAGTATTATTATTTTTATTCAATCAATAATAGTAGTAATTTTTAACCGTTGCAACGAATGTGACAACGAACGTCAGATAGACACGATATTACGAATTATTCTAATAACAATATGTTCTATAATTTAAGCAAAAGATAAACATAAAACACAGACCCTTATGGGTTACAAAAAAAAATAATTCTATAGCATTGTGACTATGTGTAATATTTTTTTAAGCCGGTACACGCATAAAATATTAACAACAATAATTATGAACTTTAAACAGAACCACACATAACACTTTTTTCGTATCGACGCCAGAATATTAAAAAAAAACAAAAAAAAACAGAAAAAAAGTGTAAATTTAATAAATTAAATGTTTTTCTTTTAAGACTACACCATCACCACACTGCAATAATAATATCATTAGGTATGTCAAATTATTACCTGAGCTTAGATTTGTTGAGAATCTGTTTTCTGCAGCTCTCAACAACTTGACTGAAATCACACTGACTATTGAATCCAAAAGTATCGTGTATTTATTTCTATGAAAAATGTCCTTATTATTGTAATAATACGCAAGCAGACCATTTGTTGATAATTTGATTAAATTAGTTTTATTAAAAATCGTGCACAAAGGTTAACATGTAAATGATTTACTCTACTTACCTAGTACATAAGCCTTATTGTTCTAGTGACATACGTAACTGCAAAACAATGCAATATTTTAAAAAGTAAAACCAAACATCAACCTGACGTCGATAGTTTATGATTCATATACATTTTAACCATTCAAGGTATCGGGAATGTAATTTGATCAACATTTCTGATTATCCATCCTCTACATTTTGAAATTACCACACTTCACAAACTTTAAATTTGTAAACAAAAATAATAAAATCAACCCATCACATTTGATATTTTTACACAGGGTAGGTACTAAAAAATTTCCGAAAATTGGTATCAGCTTTGATGTCATGAAGTTCTATGGAATTCAAAAACCTATAGGTGTTTTTTTTGTTTGTTAGAAGTAAGCCTTAGCAGCGATGGCCAATGGCTGATATTTGACAATAATTTTTTGTTTTTACATATTATTCCATATTAATTGTTTACAATACATTTTCAATTTGTATTTCTTTTATGAAGCTTAGCGTCTGTTTGATGGTTGATACACGTTCGGACTTAGTTACTGATATGGAAATTCTGGAATGTTATAGGTATTCAGTTTTAGCGGCTTCTGTAATCTGTTTGTCTGCATTCGACGAGTGTAATAATATGTTTAATAGTTGCTCGCTTGGGGTTTGTTCTGTTCATTAGGTAACTGTTTGTGTAACGAGTAAGTCCTATCCTTAGACGTGTTAACATTACTTCTTATTTTCTATTAAGATTAGCTATGTTTTTCCAACATTCTGTCATACGTTTTATTTTGCTGAGTTTAATTACTTTCATTTTCTATTTGAGTGACCATTTTTCTCCGATTGCAATATTAATACATCTCTATAGTTGTTTTTATTTTATAATGTTTATCACAATATCTTAACTTATATCTCTCCGTCACAGTTGTTTAAAGTGTTGTGTGCTTGGAGTATTCAATTTGAAAGCAACAATCAACATTTTTTTTCAAATGTATCATGTTAAAAACCACAAGTAATTGTTTCTATTTCATTAAACATTATTTTGACGATATATAGGTAAATAGAATACTATAGAGTATTTTTTTTTTAATGCATATTAGAGATACCTATTTAAAAAGCTGCAAGTTCAAACCATTTCATTTCTCATTTCAGTTAGAATCTAAACTAAAGAATATAATCAATAAAAAAAAAAGTGTATCAAAACTTTAAAGTTGTATTAAAATACTTTATGGTATTTTGTTTTTTCTTACATAATTACACAATATTTTATTCACAATGTTTTCAATTTACTTTTAGTTTTTACACAGTGCCATAAGCAATTATTAGAACCTAATTTTCAATGAAATTATAATGAGTATATCAGTTAGTGTAATTTCTAGATTTACAATTATTGGTTTTTTAATGAAAAAAAAATGTTTAGTTTGTTAAAAAGTTGTTTTTTTAATAGCTAAGCTGCACTTTTTTTTCATGGTTTTACCTAGTTTTAATATGCTCATAAAGGTAACCGTTCGTCAAAAAAACCATATGATTGCAAAATCCATCCATTCGTAGTTTCGTTCAATACCTAAAAATGTCTTAAAAGCGATCGTAATTTTTTTAAATACTGCATTAGCATACGTAGCTCTTAGTTTTATATGAATTAGTCAAAATATAAGATTCATATTATAATGTTAAAGTCAAATACATTCTATATTTCTATTAATCTAATATTTCTAGTAGTAGTGACCAATAAAAGCAAATATTAAAAAAAAACATTAGCAGAGTAACTTGTTTTTATGACAATCGGAATCGTCGTAGATGACATACCTAATATTGTCTGTGTTTGTACTGACTTGCATTAGAAATAATATATTTTCTAGTACCTTCCCTATTTACATAATATATGAAAAAACAAATGATTGTTGACTTTTCAAGTGTAGGTCGACAGAAAATATTACTATTTGTTTTATTTTTTTATGATTAAACCCGCGGTGGCATTGACCATTGGGTGAGGAAAATATTATATGGGACGATTAGATGACCTTCCAAACACAGTTATATTGTTATAAGGCCAGGATTTATATGCAAATGCATATTCTTATACAATTTACCTTGAATAATTTTGATTTAAAATGTAGACGTTTTTAATGTGAATAGAGTCTATGGTTATTTTTTTTGCATATTTTTACATATTTTATTGAAAATGCATATAAGCTGCATATTTCTTGATAGTTGCATACTTGCATAAATGTTGTATTTTTCACAATATTCATTACAATTGTCACATATACGTCTGTTTAATACCTACAGTGTATTGTAAATAATATAAACCCATTAAAATGAAGGTACGTCGATAACCATTGGATTTTCAAGTTGTACATTTATATAGGTATACAAGCGTTTATTCATTAGATAACGGTAATACGTATACTGACATAGGTACTGCCCGATACATATTGAAGCACAGAATCAATTTTAATTCGGTTTGTCCAATTATCATGGTGTACGATGTGTTGATGTATTTTGTTTAAGAAATCTAACTTGCGTTTTGTATTTTTATATTATAATGTCTAAAATAAATAAAATTTATCGATTTGTAAATGAATATCCTTAAATATTTAAATCAGATGGAAATATTTTATTTTGTATCTTCTGGTGTGTAAACGTGTCCTGTAACAGAAAATTTCAAATACCTAGTACAACATTTAGAAATTGCATAACATATAGTATATCAAATTGCAAAATGAAAAGAAGAAAGTGGAAAAAATAATCAACTATTTATATAAAAAAAAGACATTTTATCTGATTCTTATACTAACGGTCGAAATATTAATAAATTCAACAAATATTTATATAATAAATTATCTGTTTGAAAATCATTTAAAACAATAGTGTAAATCGTGGCAAGGGTGGGAGTGAGCTATTACAGTCCCGGGTGGCGATTTCGCCCAAGACTGAAATCGCCTTCCCGCGCGAGCCACACATACTATTTTTGGTCACGCACCTGGGTTCATCGAAAAGGTAAAATGCAGGGATCTGTGCAACAGCAGACTATTTTACGAAAACAGTTTCATGGACGAATAAACTTATCGGTAACGTTTATCGCACTCGACAGTCGACGTGTGAGTACAGCGAAAATGAAATATGTTTGAATGTTTATGCGTCATGCAAGGAGATTATGATATGAATATACGATTTAACCAAATATTTTTGTTTTATAAGGACCGTGGTATACATTTCAGTTGCTGGTTGTGCAGGGAATAGGCGCCCAGTTCTTTTGGGATTCTCGCCTTTACCACCCGCCGGAGTGCTGGACTGAAATAGGTCGCTTTCCAATGCTTCAACCGTTGTCGTTGCTGGAGTGACAAGAAAATTATTAGTTGATTAATTGACCCTTCATAGAACTATTTAATATTCTGTTTTATGAAAAAATATTAGGAATGATATAAGGGGAAACTATGGTTCAATTTTTTTTTTCGATCGACGAGACAACCTATGAACAATGACGAAATCCCATATTAATAGATAAAACACTTAAAAATTGGAAACTAAAAATGTCCATAAATAACTCAAAACAAGTCAAAATTGTTTGAAATGTGTCAAGTTTATAGAAAATTATAATAATATAATAGAAACATTCAGTGAAAATTTCATCTACAATCATTTAGAGTTACACCAAAAGTCAAAATTGATTTTGTCGAAAACCCGTCTTTTTCTTTTTTCTCGTTTTCCCGGTGCTTTTTAAAACTACTGGGAATTTTTTACTTTTAACCCTCCAAAGTAATAACCAGATTAACTTTCATATCAGAAAATATAGGTACTGTTGAAAAAAATCCAACCATTTTTACTGTCCTAATAGATGATGACAGACCAAAATAAAAAAAAATTTTAAAAGAACACATCATGTAAAATCAATACATTCATCGCTCCACTCAGAATCTAAAACGAATTATGTTTACAGTTAAAAAAAAATATGGAAAAATTATTAGTAAAATAGGTATTCTACAAAATATTATTTAGTAGGTACTACCTCGAATAAAATCATTAACATAAAATATTTAAAAACTATTGTATTGTTTGACTTATTTCTTGCTCTGGCTTCTTGAGTTTAAAATACTCTTATTTCTGTATTTTTTGGTTCTGAAGACAGTCCATAGTATGATATGTTTAATGCATTACAACCTATTGATTTAACCTCGGCACAAATATATCCCACCTTAATACATGTTAATGGAGTAGCTGTTATTTTATTCTTGAGCTATTCAAAAGAATATGGCAGATTATTATTTTTGTATTGACAAACTGAAAAAAAAATATCAAATAGTAAAAAACAAAATAATAATATAACTAAAGAAACAAAATAACTATACCTGATTCACTATAAATAATGCACCTAACTCATTGGATGACGTCAAGTAGTTTAACCAGTTAAGCGATTCCTCTTTAGTTTTTAAATGTGAATCTGATTCAATTTGTACTGATATGTTTCGGGAGATGAGTTTATCAAATCTATTAAGAAAATAACAACGGTAAACAATAATAATAGTCAATATCATAAATTTAAAGTCAAAATATTAGATATGTTTTTTTTAGTCAATTCTAAGTGTTATCACCATGACGTAAGTCAGAACAACAGTGGTTGCTTCTTCTAGTGACATTTCGATGGTATGGCCATGATAATACTAGCTGAGTCATAAATATAATCGAAATTTTATTTACGAGTCTCCATTATTATATCCATAAAATCTTGAACGAAATCGCTGATGTTCTAGAAATTAAATAATACATTTATTTCATGGTAAATTTTATTTAGAAAATTCTTTTTTTATCCTTGAAATTAGAATAAGTGTTCCACCAACATTTTGACTAATATGTATGTAAAATATTTTGTGCTATAAATACATTGTTTAATATATTATACAATTTAAAATTATAGATAAAAACTGTTTCTTTTTAGTTGTCTTTACGGCAATGTTTATCGAAAATATTATAAAATGTTGAATGTTCCGTCATTCGAAAAGGCTTAGAACCATTAGCGGACATACGAGAGTGCCAGGGGATGCTTCGCACTCCAAGACTTAGATCAGCACCCCCAGCTTCTTTTGAGCTAAAAATATTGTTTAAAGTGTACTTATTGTTTATAAGAATGAGTATTTATTCTAAATTGTATTGGTAATGCACTAATGCCACGGTCGTACATACTTTATATAATAAATATTTATATGTAATACCAATGCTTCTAATAATAATAACAATCCACCGATACCTGATAACTTCTTTATGTTCAGCCATTATATTTATTTATTTATTATTTAACAGTTACTCTAGTTAACATTCTAAAACAATTTTATGATTAAATTACACGATTGTAATGTATGCCTAATTATTATATAATTTTAAAAATAATTTCATTATTTTAAAATATATCTCAAGTGTTTTGCAGTTCATTGCTTTATCAAATATAATGTTTACAATGAAATTTATAAAAAATATTGCAAAAAAAAATACAAAAGTTAAATATAATAAAATTGAATAATTAAAATAATAATTAATAATTTATAATAATTAGAAAACTGGAAAAAAATCTAGGAAACTAGAATTAATCATACAAATATTCTTAAGTGACGAAGAAGGTCGTGATATAATTATATTTTCTAATTAAGGACAAAACGGGAAATATTTATTCTAATAACTTGGAGAGTTCAATCAATAAAATAAAAAAAAAGTGGCTAATTTATATTATATCATACAGATTTTTTTCTAGCATCAAAATATTATTATATTCTATTTCTAGTAAAAAAAGATTTAATTTTTACAAAAATTATTTACGCGTTAATCATAAGCAAACGAAAAATGATTTGCTTGATGAACACTATGTGTAATTGAAGATGAAGTTGCCAAGGATAGATAGGTCAAGTCTAGTTACTAGATTTTCAAAACGTATAGCTAAAAAAACATTAGTGTAAGTTGTAAAATCAATCATTATTATCAAGGAATAGTAATTGTCTATACATTGATGACATTAAACATTTTAAACTAATTTTGTACAGTTCTTATTTAATAAAATTGTTTATTTATTTATTTATATCTGTACTAATAATTGTGTTGTTTTAGTTAGAAATTATCATATTAAATATTTCAGCAGGTCATTAAATAATTTATAAATACATTCTATAGGTCAAGTAAAAAAAAATGAGATATAAAAATATTGAATACTTTTTATAATTTGTTGATAATTCGATATTATAACATTTATAACATAATAATATAATATAATATAATTCACCTAATAAGCGTTCTTATAAACGTCATAGCATCATAGCTTTCTTATTATAGTCATATATATCGTTGTCATTACTCATTGAGTATATTATAAAATACAATAATAATATACTCTAAAAGTTGTATACACTTACAGTCACAACTAACATTTTAATGTACAACAAAATAACTAAAACCATTATTTTTGGTTTTGGTATTATGTAATTTTATCCAAATTTGAACTTAAAATGTATATTTTAAAAATAACCATGTTTATATATTTGTTAGTTTATTGCTAACTATTTATGTAAATCCGTGTTTGAAATTTACAATCCTTGGTTATAAAAATTGAAAATTTACAATTTTTTAACTACAAAATAATTTGAAAATTTTCGATATATTTATAAATATGAACTTTAAATACACATAAAAAGTTTACAACTGTAATTATACTACTTATGAGAAACCTTGAATTAAATTTTTAAGCTTTTTTACCCAAAAAATAACATTTAATTGACATTTATAGAAAAAAAAAAATTAAAAAAATTGAAAATTGATTATGTCCGTAAACAGATTAAAACGAGTCAAAATACTTTGAACATTTTTCATATTTAGAAAATAATAAAATGAACATTTGACGAAAATGTCAAGTTCCTACAGTTATTATTTTTTGAATAACAATACAAAATAAGAATATCGTTGTATGACAATTTGTTATTTTACGGTTGAATATCCAATGTCTAACTTCAAACGCTTGTAAAAAATTAAGTGATTTTCCAGTAATTTTTTTTTTTGCTTTAAGTAGTAAAACTTAGAAGGAATCTTGTATTCAATTTTTAAAGCTTAGAAATAAAAACAAGCATTTGTATGAATTTCTCTTTTGATATAATTTGTCAATTTTCGTGATTTTGATGAATTTTGTCAAATTGTTTTCTTCAGACGTTCATAAGAAAATATTGTGGATTTCGCTCAACTTTTTATTTTAATTTTCATTAACTACAATTTATGAAGAGTTTCGTATTACATTTTCAATTTTTTTACCGACTGAAACATCTAGTATTTACAATAGTTAAAAAAATTTAAATAAAACTCGAAATTTTCTTACGCCAATAAATAGCTCAAAAATAGTTGCAATATTTAGAACATTTTATAATGCATAGAAATTGTTAATAAAAAATGTAGTGAAATATTACGTTGGCACCAGGCGTCTTAATTTTTTGTTTATTTTTCCTTATGTATTTGAAAACTATTGAGAATAAATAAAACACAGTACCTAACTAACGTTTTATAAAAAATATTTCTACGTAGTTGTAACTATTTCCAATATTATATAAGATGGTACGCGCATAAATACTTATTTTAAGTACCTATAATAATATGGAAAAATAAAATAAAATGAGAAATAAATTAAATTAAATATTTTACTGTTAAGACTTCACCTCAGTGCAATAATATGTAAAATCATTACCTGATTTTATACTTGTAATGGATTCGTTTCCTGCAGCTTTCAACAACTCAACCGAAATCACATTAACTATTAAAATCGAGTTTTAGTTTTTATTCCAATGAAAAATTTGCTAATTGTTATACGTGAACAAAACATATTTCGGTGATCATCTCATTAAATTTTTGACATTAAAAAACGATGCACAAAGGTTAATATGTAAATGATTTACTAACCGATTACATAAGCCGTATTGTTCTAGTGGTATACAAAATTACAAACATGTGCATAACTGTAAAACAATTCAATTTTTTTAAAAGTAACGCTAAGCAACAATATGATTACCCCTGGTATATTTCATTGTATTTCTTTAGACATTATTTAGACGATAGTTACTTAACAAAGTTTCTAGTAGGTATTTTTCCATACATTCATATTACACTCACAATTAAAAAACTACGTATAACCATTTAATACATTTTCCTTAGTTAGAATCTAAAGTAAATATATAAAATGTACCTATTGCCATATTATAAATATTATTATTTCATAATTTTAAATGTCACTTCATATATAAATGTATTTATTAAAGGTACACCCAATGTTCTATGTTGCCGTGGGCCAATTAATAATAATAATAATAAAAGTTGGGTGTTGCTTTGCTGTATAGTAAGTTACAACTTTAAAAGTGGGTCACAGTAATGGGTGGTGTTGAATTTGATAAAATATAATATCATTGTATACGAACAACGATTCTGAGAGAAGGCGGCAGCCTATGATATTACTAAGTATATTTGATGATATTATTGTGAATAAAGTAATTTATTGACCTTTTTACTTGATATCTTGTTTTAAATTTTCAATCCTTAGTTATAAAAGTTGAACATTTTATAAATTTTTAACTACAAAATCATTTTAAAATTTAAAATTAGATTAATTTTGTCAAAATTTAAACATTAAATGCTCATAAAAAAAACTGTGCCAATGTTTATTTAATATTTTTCAATTGCCATTTTAACAATATATCAGGAGCCTTGTATTAAACATTCATGCTTTTAACCAAACAAATAAAATTTTATCGACATTTATTGAAAAAAAAAAAACTAAAAAGTTGGAAATTGAAAATTTCCATAAACAGTTTTAAACAAATCAGAATTTTTTGAAAATTTTATCAAGTGTAGGAATTGATAAAATAAACATATGGTGTAAATTTCAAGTCTGTACAATTATTATTGTTTGAATTACAGCAAAGTAAGAAAATCGCTACGTGAGAAATCGAATGAATATCCAATATTATAAGAATTAATTAACTTCAAACGTACATACAAATTTAATTTGAATTTCAGGTAGACAATTTTTTTTTAAAAAGTAGGGAAACTTTTAAGGAATTTTGAATTAAATTTTGAATTCTACGATTAAAAAAAAATCGAAATATTTTTACTGCCCCAAACAGTGATGACTAGAGGTCGGATTTTAGATTCTGAGCGGAGCGATGAATGTATTGGTTTTACAATGATGTGTGTTTTTTTTTTAGATTCTGAGTGGAGCGATGAATGTATTGGTTTTACAATGATGTGTGTTTTTTTTTTATTTTTTTTTTTATTTTTTTTTAAATTTTTTTTTAAATTTTTGTGTCTGTCATCATGTTTTAGGACAGAAAAAATGCTTCGATTTTCTTCAATAGTACCTTTTCTGATAGGAAAGTGAATCTAGTTGGTACTTTTGGGGGTCAAAAGTCAAAATTTCCCAGTAGTTTTCATGAGCGCCTGGAAAAACAAATGAAAAATTATGGGAAAAACGGGAATTTTTACGGAAAACCAATTTTCGACAAAATCGATTTTGGTTTTTGGTATAACTCTAAAATAAATGACCGTAGAGACATGAAATTTTGACCGAATGTTTATATAAGTATTTTCTACACACCATATAATTTTCAAAATATTATTTTGAGCTGTTAACGGACATTTTCAGTTTCCAATTTTTTTAGTTTTTTTTTCTATAAATGTCAATAAAATTTTATTTGTTGGGTAAAAAATCTTGAAAATTTAATAGTAGGCTTCTAATATATAGTTTCAAAGGCAGATGAAAAATATTAAAAATCCGTAGTCACAATTTTTATTTATAGGTAATCAAAGTTCAAATTTTGACAAAATACGTAAAAATGACGAAAATGTGCAATTTATTTTGAGTTAGAAATTCATAAAAATTTTTCTTTTTAAATCTAAGATTTGAAAATGTAATACAAGATTCCTCATAAGTTTGCCTAATTTTATCAATAAAAAAAAGTTTATAAGCAAGTCATAATAAATTTTTATGAGCATTTTAAGTTCAAATTTGTACAAGATTAGATGTTCACTCGATTTCTCATGTAGCGATTTTCTTATTTTGTTGCAATTCAAAAACGAATAATTGTAGATGCATGAAAATTTCACTGAATGTTTATATCTCATTTTCTATACACCATTCAATTTTGAAAATATTTTGATTTGTTTTGAGCTGTTTACAGACATTTTTAGTTTTCAATTTTTTTAGTTTTTTTTTTTATAATTGTCAATAAAATTTTATTTGGTGGGCCAAAAAGTCTGAAAATTTAATACAAGCTTTCTTATATATTGTTACAACATCAGTTGAAAAATTTTAAAAATACATTGGCACGATTTTTTTTTATAAGCATTTAAAGTTCGAATTTTGACAAAATTTGTCAAAATCTCGAAAATTATAAATCATTGTAATTAAAAAATTATAAAATGTTCAGTTTTATAACTAAGTGTTGAAAATTTAAAACAAAAATTCTCATAAATAAATCATACTGTAACCAAAAAATCTAAAAAATATATCAACACATTTATTTTTTACAGACATTTTAATTTCAAATTTAGACAAAATTTCATATTTAAACCAAGAATAATGATTTTAGTTATTTTGATATAATTTAAAAATATTATTTGTTGGTATATGAAACTTTTAGAATATATTGTTATATTTTATATACACGCAATGGCATTTTAAAATATAATTTTTTTGAGAAAAATGAATTTAACCAACTATAGTAAATACTAATGCCTATAATACTAAAATTAATTACTTTATTCACAATAATATCATCAAATACATTTAGACTTAGTAAGATATTATAGACTGACTGACCGTCTTCGCTCAGAATCGTTTTTCTTATTCAATGATATTATATCATTGGATTAAAATCTAACACAATCCATTACAGTGACTCACTTGTAACCTACTGTACAGTAGAGCGACATACACTTACCCGCCCTTTTTATGATTTTACATATTTGTTTCTAGTCTATGCAGTTAAATGGGAGTGAGAAATCTTTACGATTCATGAAACACAGAATTCACAGGAAAAAAATTATTTTGCATAAAAAAGCATATTTTAGGGGTTAGAGAATATTTAACACGTTAGAGAATATTTGAGAATATTTTTCTAACATCGGCATATAATGAACATATTTCACGTATATCAGCACTTTGATAAAATACAATGTTCACTAAATGATTTATTTCTGGGTTTTAATAAAAATTAATCTCCATATTGTATTCCTTATCGATTGCGATAGCACATCGGTTATTTCGTTAGCTGTCTCGATTATTCTCGTCGTCTACTAGTCGCCCGTCGCGTCGCGGAATATATATCATGGAACAATATATAGTTATTAATTGTTATTGTAAAATTAATTAAATTAAATATATTTAAAAACAAATTAACAAAAAATAAATTTAAACTTTTTTTTTTTTTATTTTAAAAGAATATTTTGCATATTTAAAGACATAAAACATCATATATCTGGTATTTTAAAAGAATATTAAGAGAATATATTGCCTATTTTATGTGACATAAAAACATCATATTTTAAGGATTTTAAGAGAATATAAATCCGACCTCTACTGATGACAGACCCAAAAAAAATTAACACACATCATTGTAAAATCAATACATCCATCACTTCATACAAAATCTAAAAACAAAATGAGAAGGTTTCTCACAAGAAAAATAAACCGGGGGAGTCACTCTGATGTAGAGTAATTGTTGAGTGTACCTCTTTATTGAGTGTGTATAATATAGTGTAACATTAAAATTGACGTGTTAAATTTGTTTTATTTTTATTTTTTAGTTAATTGATGAATCTTTAAATACGAAAAATGATTCCAAACCGAGACAGTGTGTCATGGTGAGACTCAGATGCCTTTAAATAATAGGTATTATACATTTCATTTGTTTCTCATAATATGAAAGGAACGCAATGTTTATATGAATATTATAAAATCTAATGACGAAACAATTGAGTATTCATATTTATAAACCATTTTAAGTTATTTATAGTATTTACATAAAGAAATACATAGTATTCTCCATTTTTGATCAAATTATTTCATTATAGATATCCGAAAAAAGGCTAGAAAATATTCTATTTAATTTAGAAATAATAATACACCAAAGCCAGCAGTTTTAGAGGAAAGTTTGGAATTGTGATAAATTAAGATGAAAAGTTAAATAATTTTTTTAATAGAGTTTTGTTGTATTTTTAAGGGTAAAAACCATTTAATCTATTTTTAAAATTTTATATAAATCCAGATATTTTGTTGGTAATAGACCCAATATATTGGAACAGTCTTACCATACTACTACTAATCGTGCAGGAACCTAATTAACTCCTTATAAGTTTTAAATGGTACAGCTGATAGTTATATGCAAAATTAATGGAGGCATAATAATTCTTTAAAAACTAGTATTTATATTATTTATGTTATTTATGTACTTTTACACGAATACATATTTCAAAATACTGCATTTACATGTAGCTATTCATTATACGTTTCGAAAAAATATGGTATATGCATACGGTACACCTATGTAGGAGATTTTAAAAAACATCGGTAACCGAATCCGATCATTTAAAACGAAGTGTGGAAAAACTTCACTGTCTTAGAACGGTATAGGACTGTTGTGACTAGCTGCAGTAATCCTGTAATCGGCAGCTCACCAACGGCAGGCAATGAGACTATACATTCGCAAACAACTAAGAGTTTCCGTCATGATTTTTAACAAACTTATTGGGAATAGATTATACCAAAATATTTTTTTTACTATGATTACACCCACCATATTACTATATTAGATTCTTGTCTACGGCACTGCTGTAATAATTGTATTCAATTCAAATTCAATGATATATCACATTGAAATATTGTATACGAACTACAATTTTGAGCGCAGATTGTTGAGGTTACATTTCTAAGGCTTTTATCAGATGGCGTATCACGTGTTAACCTGACCAGTTGATTTTTTTTTATCAAATAATACTAATTATTTCATTAAACATTAATGTTTTTGTAACTATTTTATATTTTTACTTATTTTAACGTTATAATTTTTTAAGTTTTACTTTTTTTAACATAACATTTTCAATTTATAACATACATTTAAAATTCTGAGAGGAGCAATGAATGTATTGATTATCCAATTATGAGTCTTTTTTTTTTTTTTTTTTTTTTATTGATCTTTTTTTAAGCCCGGCAACTGTGGCCATTAGCATTCATTGGGTGGTTTGTTTGTGGGGGGAGGGTACGGTAGGTTTTTGGATTGGGTAGATTTGGTACACGTGTGTGTGGCAGAATTTTTGAGTGGGCACCCGTGGGTATCTGCCATGCCCGAGAGGGGGAAAGCGATTACTCTCTCCAGACACCGTGACTTGCCCGAAGAGAGGAGCCGCCCGTGACCGAGGTTCGAACCGGTGTCGGCTGCGTCGCAACCGACGCCTTAGACCGCTCGGCCACCACGTCCCCCCCAGTCTTTTTTTGTGTCTGTCGTCATTAATTACATTTTGGGGTAGTAAAAATCTTTCGATGTTTTACTTCAACATCTTTTCTGGGAGTCAAAAGTAAAAATTCTGAGAAGTTTTCAAAAGTCTAAGGAAATACAAAATAAAAATTTAAGAACAACGGACATTTTTGTGCAAAAGCAGTTTTGTTTTTGGTGTTCTTAACTGTAATATTTGTAGGCAGGTACTTGCCATTTTCAATAAATGTTTAATTTAACGTTTTCTTAACACAATAATATTTTCAAAATATATTGACCCGTTTTGAGCTCTTTATTATTTATAGACATTTTCAATTCTCAATTGAAGACAAAGGTTAAACATTGTTTAAACGTTAGGTCTTTAATATTATTGATCATATTTTAAATAACGTTAATTGTTGAAACTGTGTGAACTATTACCCATTTCAATATGTCTTGATGCAAAATAGATACATGTGACATTGTGACATATCTGCAAGAAACGCAAAGGGTAATTATATTGAATATATTTAATTGTTAATTATAAGTATAACATAATAATAAAGTCCACATAATATATTTTTGTTTTAAATATCAATTTATTATAAATATAAGATATTTTTTAAGTGTGTTCCTTTTTGTATACCGATGATAACTGTTCTTAAACAAATCAAAAATACTGTTTGATGCATATTATAATTCTTTTATTCATTCTATACACAATAAACATAATATATAATAATTAAAAAAGAAGCAAATTAAATTTGTGCTAACATTTATATATTGAACATTTTTTCACCATTATAGTAAACATTTTTATATTTGTTACTCAATGATAATTCTATTCCAGCTGGATACAGTAGTGTTACATTCTTTGTTATAGCATCAACTGTTGTCTTGTCCTCTAACATACTTCTGTAATCTGGTTTAGGTATGATGGATAATAATGGCGGGTTAATACAATACTGAAAAACAATGAATATACAATTAACGTGTTTATTAATATAAAACTAAAAAATAATATAATTAAACTTACATCATTTAAATGTGTTCTATTTAATTCAAACTCCCGTTCATATCTAAATATCAACACTTTCGAATGCAATCTATTTGACTGAGGCTTGGACTCTAATGATGCCCGTAATAAAGACCAAATAAGGTTCAAAGGTCTCTGTGTGTTTTCTTCAAGTATTTTTTGATGATAAGACACAATCGTCGACTGAAATTCATTGTCCCTCGTTTGAACTGCAGATTTAGTAAACTAGATAAAATTATCATAATGAATTAATGATGTAAAGAACATATCAAATATAACTTATTGAAGAGCAGTTATTAAGGATCAAAACAAATTAAATCAAAAATTATTTATTCATTATAAATTGCTACCCAGTTCCATGACAAATATTTTTATTTTGTTACAAGATAATAATTAATAATGAATTAGCACTTGTTAATTATTCTGTACTTAGTATTTACCTCAGTGTAGGATAAACAATACATTTTATTTAATCTCTTGGCGAAGTTATCATTTGACAGAAAACGCTCCGCCCATCCATTCAAAAACTCTGGGTCGAATTCTAATAATGTTACAGTGACTAATATTCCTTGCAATTCCAATATTTGGGCTATTTTTAAAGCAATAATTCCACCCCAAGATTCTCCAATAATGGATACGTAACCTTGATTCGTAATGCGTTTAAGTTTCTACGGTTTAGACAAAATATAAATCAGTTTAATTAAATGTAGATATTTTATATATATCATAACATACATTCACTAAAGTTTCGGCTAAATTATCGATTGATATAATGTCATCAGGATATTGTGCTTCAAAAACAGGATAAAAAAATTGTTTATATAATGATTCGATGGATTTTGGTTTCAATCCAGGTATGACAAACACAGGTATTACAGACTTCAATTGTGATAACCTCGGACTTCTTGTAGCAATTTCGATGAATCCAGCTTCTTTTGCTATTTTATTGTTCAGAAGATGTAACTCATAAGCGGATTCAGGAAAGAAATTTATAACCACGTCGTTCATTTGGTAAGGCCCTAGAAACAATTTAATCATGTTTTTTAAAGTTAAATAACCTAAATCAACAATATTTTGTAATGAAATTAATATTAAAGAATATAATTTACTTTTAAAATATAAAATGTAGTGATACTGTTGATAGATTATATATATGAATAATTATATAGTTAAAATAAAAAAAATGATTAATTAGGTATTTTACGTATAGTTTAGTAATAACTCGAATAAAATCATTAGGTAAATTAAAATATTTAGAAATTATTAAATCGTTCATCTAATTTTTTGCTCTTTAGAAGGTAAACAGCAGAATACTCTTTGTACTACGAGGTACCTATAATTGGTTTTAAATTAATTAAAAATTGTAATCAATAATTACATTTTGATGTATTATTGTTTTTCTTAGAGCATATAAATGAACATGACTCTGAAGTATTTGAGTTTTGAAGTAGAAAATCTAGAGAGGCCAAAATGGATCCTGTATTTTTTGGTTCTGAAGACAATCCGTCCCATGATATGTTTAATGCATTATAACCTATTGATTTAAGTTCGGCACAAATATGTTCCGCCTTACTTAATATACATATAAATGGAGTAGCTGTAATTTTATTCTTAACCTCTTCAAAAGAATATCGTAGGTTATTTATTTTTTTATCATCAAACTAAAAAAAAAAAAAATAACAAATAGAAAAAAAAAAATAATATAACTAAAGAAACAAAATAACTATACCTGATTCACTATAAATAATGCACCTAAATCATTGGATGACGTCAAGTAGTTTAACCAGTTAAGCGATTCCTCTTTAGTTTTTAAATGTGAATCTGATTCAATTTGTACTGATACGTTTCGGGAGATGAGTTTATCAAATCTATTAAGAAAATAACAACGGTAAACAATATCATAAATTTAAAGTCGAAATATTAGATATTCAAAAATGTAATAACAAACCTCCTACAAATAGCTGATGACATTAAACACCTTTTGACTAAAATTATAATTCTTTGAGCCCCTCGTTCAACCAACCATTCTGCGAGGTCTAGCCAATCTCCTCTATTTCCTGTAAAATTAAATTAAAGCACATTTTCACTTCTATACGTAAAATTAATTTAATGAATCTAAAGAGGAGAAAAGTATTTACCAACTATTAGGTAAACTTTTTCAGGATGACATTCATACGTATTACATTCAACTTTTTCTTGTAACTTCGAACAATCGTCTTTATTGGTGTTATCGTTTAACGACAATACCACTTTCTCATACGTAATCGACGAAGAGTTCATTCTATAATAGACACAAAACAATAAAAACATTTCATAACATCTCCTATTGTGTAGCTATTTACCTCATTGTGTCAAACATTTTACTACCGCTTAACGACGTAGTTACAGTATGACTTCGAAAAGGTTTTATCACTCCTTTAACCAAACCATCCATAAACGCTTGTTTTACAATTTTTTTAGTTTCTACACTTTCATTTAACAACTTGTTTGAACCGACAGCGAAAAACGATGTATTTTGCAGGAATATTCGTGTACCTTTGTATTATGATATTTGTATTTTAAAAAACTATATTCTTCGTAAAATAAAGCTAATAGTTAAAACATATTGTAAAGTTACCCATATAGCTTTGTTTTTTCATATCTGATTTTGAAAAATTGAAGAATTTTCCATGTTTGGCAATCACATGAGTAGCAGCATAAAATGATTCACCACTCAAAAAGTTCAATATACAATCTATACCCTTGGACTTGGTTATCATTTTAAGTTGAACGTCCAATTTGTTGTTTTTGCTTATAATTATTCTTGACTGCAATAGCTGTAATTCAAATCGTATTAAAGGTTGTTGTTTATCGTAACTATTTTTAATAACTTAATACCTCTGGAAAGATCCCAGAGAGTCGTTCTGCTTGTTGCTCCGAATCTACAATAGCATAAGTATCACATTTTTTGTCTAAACTTATTGAAATAGCAGCTTGACCTATTGGATGCAACCCCGATGTTACTAAAACAGAATTATTCTTTTGAAGTGTGCTCAAAATGTTCAACACATAATAGCTCTGAAACATCGAGAAAAATAATTATAATTCAATCTCTGGTTAATTAATTAAAAGTGTTATCACTATGGCGTAAGCAAGAGGCACAGTGGTTGCTTCTTCTAGTGACCATGTCGATGGTACAGGCCATGATAATATTGGGTCATAAATGATTTGAGAAGACATTTCATTGATTGAGGAGATTCCCATTGTAGTTTTATTATCAATGAGCCCCGAGTATTCCCATGGTCCAAATTCATTCTAATTAAATAAAATAAAATATTATATTTTTAATAAATCATTATTAATATTTATTAATTACTTCAGTATTTTCTTCAACAACTATATCTTTGAAGTTCAACCCTAGATATTTCACTGTCAATTTATTTTTACTGTAATAAAGAAAAAAAGTATGAATAAAGTGACCAATCAGTAGAAATTAAAAAAAAAAGTTTTATCCATCTTACTTGATTTTAGTGAAATTTTTATATAATCGAGTTTCGTTGGATGTATTATCATCTTTTAAATCTTGAAGAACAATTTTTTTGTAATAACCCCAATCACCGTTCTTATAGATATTTACTAATAAATCTTTCGATAGTTGAGTTTCATAAAATGATTTGTTGTTGTCAAAATCGGGTGCGTTTGAATCCAAAATAAACAAGAATCTATCAAAATTGCACGTTTATTTATATTTATGTGCTTTTGTATTGGTACCAAAATTCAGTGATGTGTTTTTACCTTAATTTTTTTGATTTATACTTATGAAGCATTTCGTTAACATGAGTGGTGATACCTTCTAATGGTTCAGATTTTGAAATTATATAAATCTTTCCAGTTGATGAATTATAGGTCTCTAATGCTCTCCAAATGCTAAAGTCGTAATTATCATTGGTTGGTTTAATAAAAATGCTATTTTCTTCAAACTTTATTATCTAAAAAAAATGTATGATAATTGCCTTATATTAAAAACAAGCTGTAGATTTACCTTTTTCATTAATGTTAAACAGTGTTTGTTGTTGAATTCCTGCTGTGTAATTATTTTCCAGTCTTTGAGTTCTTGAAGTTTTTTTAAGGAACATACAATAATGAAACTATTTTTTTTATTGGCTAATGCTCTCGTTGTTTCTTGCAAATAATTTATATTTGAAACGGTGATAAACCTTCCAGATTCATCAAAATCTGATACGTCCTTAATGTTTTCCCAGTTTATTGTTTTGCTCTAATGGTTATATTTAAGTTTATAATATTTTAATAATTATTATTTAGTGTTTCTGTTATTTAATAACGTGATACACTTACATTCATAGATAACTTGTTTTCCACGATTTCTTTGATTTCATTTGTACATGCTTTAGCTATTGGATCGTCGTAATGATATGGAGTACTAAAAATTACTTTTCCACTTGTTTCGAAATTGAATTTATCCATCTCCATTATTAAATCAAAAGAATCTTGAACGAAATCGCTGATGTCCTGAAAATTAAATACTAAATTTATCTCGTAGACATTTTTATTTCGATATTTTATAATGGTAATTTAAGTTTACAAAATAGTTTTATAAATTTGATTTTTTGTTCCTCATGTTCTTTTCATTAGTATTTTTTATCGATTAGTAATTTGTAAATTCAATACTTAAAATGTAAATTTGTATGATGACAGGTACATGAATCATGGTTTTATATAATGTTTTAATTCATAATGATAATTTTAATTTAATTTATTATGTTATACATTCACAATTAATTGTCATTTTCTCTCATTATATTATGTTTTAATTATTATAATAAGATTTTTGAAAAATTTAAATACTGTCAAATTAATAAAGAAGCATTTTTTGAGTTAGTTTAGTCAATAGTTATTAAACGATATATTTAACCAATAGTGTGTAATGTTCTGTGGAGAAAATCAAGCTCGGATTAGACCAGTGAGTTACGGAGAAAATCTCGTTGGGCCGTATAAAAATGGCGGCAGTGGCCAAAAATGTAGGCCGTTATTATTTTTAGGAAAAAATATTCCAGTCTTATTAGGTATTGGAATAATATACAATGATATAATATTAATGAAAATTATGATGGTTAATAACATTGAATGTGTCAAAAGTATCACAGACTAAATTATTAATTTTTTTTAATATGTGGTTGAATATAACTGTATTGGGCAGTAAAATTGAATATTATATAAAATTGGACAAGTAGGTACCGTTCAATGCACATTAGCTTTCATGCGTGTCAGGTTATCATGTGTTCAATTTGAATTCAATAGTATAAAATCATTATATATTCTATACATTACATAATATATGTAAATAATGTGTTACGTGCTTATAATTATGTATAGATATCAATATTACCAAAGGGCTAAAATATTATTGATACATTATTAATCATGATATAATATGATTACAAATTATGACTTAGTAGGTTATAATAAGGTATATATAATACTATATGTAATACTTTTGGATTTAATTAGCGATATTGTTGTGATCAATCCGTATAATCTACACCGTGGTTTTAACCATAGTAATAGATAGATAATCATAAATAAGATTTTAACCTAACGTACCTACTATGTATTATTTAAGTTAATCAGAAAAAAAGCCTTTAAGTTGCAATAAAAGATAAACATGACTATTTACGTTATTAAGTTAATAAATTATACTATAAACTATTGTATTATAAACTTACTATTTAAAATGTAATTTATTTCACTTTTGTGTAAAATAATAATATAGTCTTATAATTTTAACAAACGGTTATAATTTTATTTTATAATTAAATATATTATACATACTTTGCTTTTTAAGTAATTGAATTTAGTAAATGATTTTTCTTGTAATTTCACAACTGTAGAGTTAAGTATGGGTAATGATATGGGTCCGTTCTTAACACCTATTATTTTAATGCCATCACAAGTTAGTTCATTTGTTACTTTGTTATAATTAACGCTTATATCTGTCAACAAAATACTGTATTAATACATTATTTATATCTAGAACCTTTGATAAATAACAAACAATATCAGTATTTTGAATATACCTTTCTCTGAACAACACTCAAATACTGCAGGAAATATAGACATTTCTCTTATATAAACTGGAATTTCTATGGAGCTTGTGCCTAAATGTTCTAAAAATGGAAACTTAAATATCCCTTCCAAAAAATAAATCCAATCGTTTTCCCATTTCACGGAACCATGTATTTTATTTTTATAAATTTTAAAATTTTTAATGTTTTGGAATCCTAAATTGTATCCATTATTTTTTAAAATAGAATATATCTCTTTTTCCGACACATTCCCATGAAAGTCGTCTTGGTTTTCGTCAAAGTGTATTGATTTTTCTTCAGTTGAACCTAAGACAATATCATTTAAAAATCTTATTTCACCAGATAAAATAAACTCATTGTCAATTGTGCACTCAAAAACACCAGATCCCAATTGAATCATTACATAGCAATCAGAGGAATCTGAAAACAAAATTAAATATTCATTGAATTTTAATATATTTCATGAAATAAATATAGATATCTACCAGTTGGATGAATTTTGAAATTATTCTTGAACCGAAGATTTTGAAATTGAATCGGTTTTTCGTTCAAACTTTTAGAGCTTATTTCAATAAATGACTTCCAAACATTAAACTGAAAATTATAATACATACAACATTATACAAATCAAATAGGTTTTTCAAAATTTTTTTCTTACTAATATAATTGAAAATGGTATTATATGCTGATCATGGATTTGGTACTTAGCTAAATGAATATCATCATTAAGCCTTAATGAAAAAATGTGTTCACTAGATCGATCATTCGACTACAACAAAATGGTATTCAAATTATTAGTTAAACATTATTATTCTCTAGAATTTATTACGTCATGGAAAAAATAAGTAATGTAATTATTGCAATTATTTACCAGACACAATCCACAATTTCAACAGACACATTCTTAATGATTATTAGATGTACTAAATTAAAATCAACAATACCCTCATAACATATAAACATAACAGATTAATAATAAATTTAAATTTATTTCCGAAAACAATAAAAAAAAGTTGAAAAAACTGAGATGAATAACTATTCCCTTAAATAATATCAGTGTCAAATTTCCAACACTGGTTAATTAATCTTGATCTTTCTTTACAGGTCCTACGTATAACTTTTTACATTGTATTTTATAGATACCAAACTCATTTTTCAAAAACCTTTTAAAACATTGTTGACCCTAAATTAAATATAACTCTCAATTTACTTACACTTGAAAATGTAATTTAATAATATGCTTAAGGTAAATTTCAATACAATGCTAAAGTAGTTAATAAATTAGTTAGTCAAAAGTTATACTTACAAATTCATGAAATTCGATAGACCATTTTTCAGTATGGTCCCAGAATGGTAAACCATATATTGAAGGTGTTCCACGACTTACAGGATATTGTATTGTTGGATATAGCTCTTTTATTTTTGGATTTAATCCACTAGTATACATTCTTAAATAAATAACCATAAAATATGTAAAATAATAATTTCAAAAGAAAAACTTATCGTTTACAAATATTAACATATTAAACCATATCATATAAAACGACAGTTAAAAATGACTCACTTTCCAATAGAGGTAAGTAGGAATCGAACCGAATCTCCATACATTCTCTTTGTCATTGGTATATTGGTCACTGTTTCAGGCAATGCATTTTTTATTATTGCTTGAAGGAGCCCATGAGGAGCAATTTCAATTGTAACCGCATCTTTTGGTATGTGATTTAGAACGTCCTCAAATAAGACACTACTCAATAGATTGTTGGTGTGATATTCTGGAGAAGAATATTTTGCGAGGTCAGACTCCCATTCTGTTTCCGGTAACGAACTACTAATCCATTTAGACGACCTTTTCTTTGGCACTTTGATCACCTATTAGAAAAAAATATATAGACATTGTTGAAAATAAAATAAAATATTTAATTAGATAATGAACAAACATCTTTTAAATATTTAAGTAGAGTCGGGCCAGCAGATTGAATATATCTACTGTGAAACGCTATGCCAGCAACGTTGACGGATTTTGCAAAGACACCTTCAGATTTTAGTTGTGACACAAATTCGTTGATGCTTTCGACTGGACCTGATATTGTGCAACTAGTGGCACTATTACGACATGCGACGTCGATGTCATGTGGAAGTTTGTCTTTAATTTGGTCATGTCCAAGTCCTAAAAAAATTACAAATAAAAAATAAACTTCAAATACATTGGTGGTATATTGTAAACATTACCAATGGCAGCCATCATGCCAGGAATAACATCTGTTTCTAGAGAAGCTCGTCCTCTGGCGTAAGCCGCTAAAATCATTTCTTCAGTCGTAAAACAACCATCTGCGTAGGCACATCCCAATTCTCCTACCGAGTGGCCTATGATCCCATCAGGTACAATATCTAATGCTTTCAACACTTCTACTAATCCGATCTAAAAAATATAAATATTTATACTCTTGTTCTAAATGTATTCACGATTAGTTCGGTTCAAACCTGAACCGCAGCAATTCCGACGAATGAGTTCAGAATGTTGTCAAAAACTTTTGGGTTTTGACTAGTCAATATATTCTTGATATCGATACCTCGTGGTTTTAGGATAACATCACATTTGTTTATAGCATCAGCGAAGACTGGAATTTTCATAAGATCTGTTCCCATTCCTTGCCATTGTGATCCCATACCGGAGAATATGAACCATATCGGACGTTTTATACTAACATTCTTATAATTTTTCATAATTACGAAAAAAAATGTATAATAGGAATATGCAAAATTAATTCAACAATAATATCAAAGTTATTTACCCAGACATCATCTATTCGTGATTCATCCACATTAGGGAAAATGTTAAAACTTCTGAAGAAATGACCGTTGATATTTCTAGTGAATACGTCATTAGTCAATGACACAAACTCTGCATTATTTCCATGAATTTTAATCTAATAATTTTAATATTATAATTTTAAAATCATATATCTTTTGACTTTTATGTTTAATTTATAAATACCTTTTTTAATGTTCCTCTAACGTTTTCTTCATTCCGCCCTGATACTAATATTAACTGTGGCATACCCGTAGAATTGTGGACGTCCCTAATTTTGTTATTAACGAACTGATTTTTTTTAAGGATTACATGACTAAATGCGTTTGCTAACCCAAATGAACTGATTCCGATTATATCTCCAACGAAAGGAGTTTTTTCAGTTATTACCTAAAAGAAAAACGTAATCTATGCTTTATGTTCATCCAAAGTATAAATTTAGTATAACCTACTAATTAAGCAAACAAAAGTTTCCTATACTTACGGATAGTTATTTATTTATTTATCTTCTTTAAATAAAAATATAATAAAACAAATTTTATTATACGTACTTGAATTTTTCCATTGTTTAACGACGCTACATCATTATTTGGTCCTGTGTAATTTATGTTAGGTGGTATGTATCCACTTTCAAGCGTAATGATGGCTTTTACAATCGACATAAAGAGGCTAGACACTTCACAGTGACCTACGTTACTTTTCACGGAACCCACTTTTAATGGTGTCTTTCTATTTTTAGTACAAAACACTTCTTCCATAATATTTAATTCCATAGCATCTTCACTCTGTAAAATTAACCCTAAGTAAAGTATTATGTATTAATATACATTTTTGTTTAATATCACCTTAATTCCTGATCCGTAAGCTTCTATGAAATCTACTGTAGCCGGATCAATGTTAGCTTCTTTATAAGAATCCAATAACAATGATTTAAAGTGATTTCCATCATGCTCGGTTAGGGTTCTATCATGATTACCAAACTGCACTGATTTTATATTCAACAATGTTCCGTAAGAACGTTTGGCTTCAGAAGCCTTTTGAAGATACAAAACAATACAAGCTTCTGATCTGTTGTACCCGTCAGCTATATTAAAGTCATTATATTATTTATAACCAAGTATAAGAATATTTAATTAATTAATTTAAATGTATAACTTGAATAATTATTAGGCAATGGTTTCGATTCCATTCTTTATTCGTATTAATGTGATTAGTCCATAATATGATTATACATTAAATCATGTCTCTTGATTTTTTACATTGTACAGTTTACTTCCCAATACTGCATGTATTATTTAGAATAGTACAACAGTAGCATAGTCTAGCATATATTAGTATAACTTTCACTCTATCAGCATTAAATTCTAGTTTGGTGGTCTTACATATATCGTTGTTAACCTTTTGCAACTTCAAAAAAATTAATAAATTTGAATCTGACTTTATATAAATGACCTTAGTTGTAAAAGTTCTAGTCTACAAAACTATTGATCATGTGTATTGTCAGTCAAATTTGTGTACTAAAAACTATTTAAAATTGTGTGGACATAAAAACATTTGAACTGGTATGATAATGATCAATTAATGAACTAACAAGAATTTATAACATAAACGATTCCTAATTAATATATATAAATACATTTTTTGGTAAAATATTCCTCACTGTGTATGTATTGCATACTTTACTTAAGTGTACTTAAAATTAGTTTTAGAATTGAGTTTGTACAGATGTTTCTTTAAATTTAAATTATGTATGTAACTTGTGATTTGCCATCGCCACCGCAAGCATGGTTCTCTATCTTTATTGATGAAATCGTACATTAGTTAAGTTATTGTATCATTTACAAATTCTTAGAAAAAAAAACACTTAGTTTGATGACACGATCAAATCAAATATTTTATACTTAAATATCAAAAACTAGGAAAATATGGAATGCTAATCTGAAATGTTAATATTATTTTAACTTGATTATTTTGAAATTTATATTTACCATCAGAACTGAATGGTTTAGTTTGATCACTTTTGGTTAATCTATTCAATCCTTGATATAGAAATTGTAGTTCTGGTCGAAGAGTCACATTAGTTACCCCGACAATCGCAGATGATAATAAACCATTTTCAATCATTTCTTTCGCTTTTATTAAACCGTTGGAGCCACAAATCCATCCTCCGTCCATAGTAAAACTAGGTCCTGTATTTTATTGATTACATATTATTTAAACAATTTAAAAATTATCTTGTTTATTATTTGAAAATTTTTCTACCTGTTAAATTGAGAATAAAAGAAAGTCTGTTTGCTTGCATTGCTTTACTACTTCCTAACATTGCACATTCTAAAGATGAATTGGTATGCATGGCTATCATTTCCATTTCACTAACTGCAGATCCCATAAATACTCCTGTATTTGTTCCATGCAGGTCTGCTGGACTCAAACCAGCATCGATAATTGCTTCGATAGATCTTTCTAAGCATAGTTTTGTTATTATATCCATAGCTTTAGATAGTTTTGGATGAACGCTGAAGAATGTGGCATCAAACGTATCGATATTTTTAATTTTTCCAGTTCCACTTATTGCACCTAGTTGATCTATAAAAATCATTTTTAATTAAATAAAACTCAATATATTGTAGTGAAAAATTATAAATACCGGGTTTCCATCTCCTTGAATCAATTGTTACTCCATTTATTTTTTTGAATAACAAATCGCTCAATTCAGTTATATTATTGGATTCTGGAAACAATCCACCAATACCAGATATTACAACTTCTTCTTTGTGTTCTGCCATTATATTTATTGATTTGTTATTTAACTCTAGTTAACGTTCTAAAACAATTTAATTTTTAAATTAGGTACAATATTGTTGTAATGTATGCCTAATTATTATATGTTATTGAAATAATTTGATAGTTGATATAATAGTTAACACATTTAACTAAATAATAAATAATATTAACTAGGTAAAACCTAGTAAAACAAAAATATTAGTAACATATTATTTTATTTTTTTTTATTTATTTTTTATTGGGGTTAGGCTTCGACATCTGAGGTCATTAGCCTGAATTTATTTTATTTATCAGCTTGTTTTTATCAGTAATCAAACAACATCTTAAAACAAATAAAATAATACAAATAATAATATTATTATGACCATCTAAATTATCCTTAACTTGTTCACACTCTGAGTCAGTCTCAAAAGCAAGAATACCATCTGATTCATCGGCTTCTAGTGTCTGTTTCTGAATAACAAAATCGGGATCTATATTATCGTCGTTAAATTCTGATTCTGAAAACGATTCCATAAGTCCATCATATATTAGTTTTTTACTTGAAGCGGACATGATCAACTCTTTTTATATTTTATAAAATAAAATAAAAATAAAACTAACTACTAAGAACTGACTAGAGTCTACTACTTACTAGACTACAACTTATAGACAACATTTCTGTTAAGTATTAATTTAATTTAATATTAATATGTAAACAATTTAAATTTAATAGTATTATTGTTATCGAAACACAAAATTGATGATTGAATAATATACCATAGCACGTGTTAAATACTGACAACATTAATTATAGGCATTAACAGGCAACATTCACGGCAAAACCAAGACAGGTCCGTAGTTGTCTGGTTTTTCGTCGGAAAACAAAAAATCAGGCAGCTCCAAAACCATCATAATTTCAATACGGATAGTCGAATTTATCTCGTTCTTGCACAGAAAATCTGATGACAATTTTTTCTTTTAGAAATCATTATAATATGAATTTTGCTAAAAATGGAGATGTTTGGTTATTGCACAGAGCCCTTCAGTTTATATTCACATTTATATTATGGCATATATATTTTCATAAAGCTTTAGAACTCCGCTGTACCTGCTCAAATTGTTTAGGTACACGTATCAGTTGTCTGAGAATCTTATGTAACTTAAACATACTAAACAATTCGTCAAACATGTGCTCAGTACATGGATTTCAGTGATATTTTACCCTCATAGAGGTAACATTTTACTAGCAATTAGGTACTTCATGCAAAAATTTAGTATAAGTATCTTTGATGGTATTATTGTGAATAAAGTTTATCTATTTAAGTGAAACCTTGTTCTACATTTTCAATCTTTAATTATAAAAGTTGAACATTTTATACATTTTTAACTAAAAAATCATATTTAAATTTGAAGTTAGGTATATACATTTTGTCAAAATTTGAACTTTAAATGCTTATAAAAAAACTGTACCAATGTATTTTAAATATTTTTCAATTGCCATTGTAACAATATATCAGGAGCCTTGAATTAAATATTGACTTTTTTTGACCTAACAAATAATATTATATCGAAATTTATAGAAAAAAAAAACTAAAAATACTGGAAACTGAATATGTCTATAAACAGTTTAGGTAAAACAAATCAAAATATTTTGAAAATTGTATCATGTATAGGAAATACAAATATAAACATTCAATGAAAATGCCATGTATCAACGGTCATTGCTTTTAGAGTTTCACCAAAAATCGAAATCGTTTTTGTCGAAAACCGATTTTGTGTAAAAATTCTCGTTTTCCTTAATTTTAATTTTATTTTTCCATAAACTTTTGAAAACAATTGGGAACTTTAAATTTTGACTTCACGTATACACGAACTAGATTTACTTTCCCATCGAACAAGATACTCTTGAAAAAAATCAAAACAGATTTACTGCCCCAAACGGACAAATGTTATGTCATTTTGAAATAAAACAGACACAAAATTAAAAAAAGATTGAAAAATAAAAATTTAAAAACACACATAATTGTAAAATCAATACATTCATCGCTCCGCTCAAATTCTAAAATTATTCGGTAATACTATAAAAAATACTTAAAATAGCAAAACCAATATTTTCAACCACTCCAATATTAATACAATTATATTGCCAGTTCTTAGTCTGAAAAATGGGAAAGAAAATATTAATTTCACAAATATAGCCTTATAGACATTATTTACGTATGAATAAAAAATATGTAAGTATTAATAAAAGTATTAATATAAAATTATACCGAGGACTCAATTTACATATGTATAAATTATATCAGTCCACACTTCACATGAAAAAATGTTAATGGGACGCAATTTACAGTGACTCATACTATTTTATTTTTATTACCTATGCTGATAATTCTATTATATTATATTTATAATTGTTTATAGAGATACACAATTCTACTATACGAAACTGGGTACCTACGAAGTCACTCCCACACAAAGTGGTGATAAAAAAAGAAATAATGACACAGCATTTACCATCTATGGCTTCAAAACAATAAGTAATAAATAATGGACACAATAATAAACTAGACGTATAAAATAATACTACATATTGTTTAATCAGTTTATTCCGTAAATAAATCAATATAGACTATAGTAATGTACCTATCACATTACGTATAGGTAGCCGTATAGTTGTTTACAAATAAATCAAAAACATATATTGAGTAATTATTGTAATCTTTGTTTAAATCAACAATGGTAATATTTTTTAAACGTTGCCACGAAATTCACAATGCACGTCGTATGAACACAATATTATAGATGTTTTACTATAATACAAGAACTTATTCTGTGATGTTGTGTGACTTAAGCAGAAAGGAACATAAAACAGAGTAACTCTAAAAAATATTTCTACAACATTGTGACTTGGCAATATTTTTTGCCAAATACGCGCATAAAATATTAACAAAAATAATTATGAATTTCGAACAAAACTATACGTGTTTAAAATTAAATGTTTTATACCTACGCAAGTATGACCGAAAAAAAAGAAAAAAGAGAAATATAATAAATTAAAAGTTTTGCTGCTAAGATTCCGCCATATAAACAATAATAATAATGAATACTAATAATTAGTAGTTATTACCATGCAAAAAAACTGCAATAATATGTGAAATTATTACCTGCGTTTAGATTTGTAGTAGACTCGTTATTTACAGCTTTCAACGACTCGACCGAAATCACACTGACTATTGATTTGGAGATTTTTGTTTTATTTATTCTAATGAAAAATATTTCGATTATTATAATAGGTTAACAAAACATTTGTTGATCATCTCATTAAATTAGTTTCATTAAAAATCATGCACAAAGGTTAACATGTAAATTATTTACTATACTTTCCGATTGCATGCACCGTATTGTTCTAGTGACATACAAAAAAACATAACCAACACATAATTGCATAACAATGCAATATTTCAAAAAGTAAAACCAAACATGAATATGAAATCGGTAATTTATTATTTATACAAATGTAAGCCATTCAGAGTATCGGGAATGTAGTATGAATAGTATGATCAACATTTTCTGAGGATCCACTTAATTTTCAAATTAGCACAAGTCACTCACGTTGGCTGTGTGTAAATAAAAATAAACAAATTTACCCATCACGTTTGAATATATTAACTATAGGCTTTTTAACAGCTTTAATAATCAGTTTTGGATATAATTAATTCTGATGGAATTCAAGAACCTATTGTTGTTCTTATTTTATAATGTTTATCTGGAAAGTGAATCTAGTGGGTGCATAGAGAAGTTCAACATTTAAAATTCCCAGTAGTTCCTAAAAAACAAAATTAAAAATTAAGTAAAAACGAGTTTTGGACAAAATCAAATTCGGTTTTTGGTTTAACTCTAAAAAAATTAATTAATCAGAAATGTCACGTACCTAAACTATGTAACAAAAACAATGCTTGTAATAGTTATAATTTAACTCAAATAATCACAGCGGTTGAGTGCGTTATCTGTCTCCATCATAGGCGTGCGCACGGGTGTTGCAGGGTATGCTATAGCAACACCTGCGGGCTGCAAACACTCACAATTTTTATTTTTCTAACCAACAATAGTTAATACTTAGTAGTTAAAATTTACAAAATAAGAAACATTACAAATTAAATTTATTAATATATTATTTTGAAATATTTTACAATAAGTTATTTTAGTATGTCTGGTTGTCATAATGGTGTTCAAATGAAGTGTAAGGAAAAAAATGAAAATATATTTTATGTACATTGCTATGCACACTGCCTGAATTTAGTCTTAGTAGACTCAATCGGAAGAAAAAATGTAGTATTATTTGATTTTTTTGGTACAGTACAACTAATTTATTCTTTCTTAGAAGGGTCTTGTACAAGGCATGCACTGCCGCTGTATTAGAAAAATTTGCAACCAAAATTAATATAAAACTATGCTCACTTAAACCCTTGTCGACAACTAGATGGGCATGCAGACATGAAGCTGTATCAGCTGTCAAGTCCAATTATTCTGCTTTAATACTTGCTCTCGAAGAAATATATAAAGAGACAACTGTATCGTCTGTATCAGAAGCTAGAGCTAAAGCTCGTGGTATTTTAATGCAAATGAAATCATTTGATTTTATTTTTTCTATAAATATGATGCACTCAATTCTTATGATAATTGTGAAAGTAAGTAGTAGCCTACAGTCAAAAAGTATTAACCTTTTAACAGCGGTATCTTTAGTTACATCATTAAAAGCAAACATTCAAAAGTTCAGATCTGAAGATGAATTATTTAATAATATATATCAAGATACAGTTCAACTTTGCTCACAAAATAATATAATAATTCCTGAAGTGAGAAAACGTAAAATATCTTGTTTTTTGGATGATAATAAAACTCAAACATTTCATCAGACAAAAGAACATGAAATTAAGATAAATTGTTATTATGTAGCATTAGATGACATGATAAATGGACTAAATACTCGATTTTCTCAGGAAACATTAGGTATTATTTCAGCAGTAGGTAATACTCTTCAACTGATTCCTACAGAGAATGATATACAATTACTTCAAGAAAAACTTAAAGTAAATTCTGATTGTTTTAAAACAGAAATCAAATTACTAAAAGAACTTCCAGATACTCCTGAAAAGACTTCTTCTGAATCTATAGAAAATTGGATAGAATGGTTACTTAAGTTAGATAGACTAAATATTTTTACTAATTTCTTTGATATTTTAAAAACATTTTTAGTTATTCCAGTCACTAGCTGTTCTAGTGAGAGATCATTCTCAAAACTTTCGTTAGTGAAGTCAAAGTTGCGGAATACAATGAAACAGGATAGACTTGATTCTTTACTGTTATTATTTGTAGAACAAGACCTATTGACTAAAATTGACTACAATGATGTCATTGAAGAGTTTAAAATATTAGTTCCCGGGGAAAGACGTCTACCATTATAATAAATAATATGTATTAAATAAATGACATTTTTGTATTAATCAAATAAATAATGTGTATTGACTTATTAAATACCTATAATTTTTAGCAACACCTACCACTAAGTCCTGCGCACGCCTATGGTCTCCATCCAATGGTAATATTTTATATGTGCAGTGATCAATAATATATATATTTATAATACATTTAAATATATTATATTGTATACTTAACTTGATATTTTTAGAATATAGGCGTTTTTATAACTTATACATTTTATTGAAAACAATGATTAAAAACTGAAAATTTTAAAAGTTTAGTTCGTTTTTTATTATTCTTATAGTAGATATTCTATTATATGTTGTAGCATCCCATATTTTATATGCCTTTGGACCAATAAGATAAAAATTTAAGACAGTTCTTAAAATTTGAAATTTAATTTGGTCATTTACTAATTACTAATACTCGTTTGGTGTTCAGGAAGAATAAGTCGCGTATCAAATTATATGGAATTGAAATTGGATTCTTCAGTTTCACTGTCACCGTCCTGTCGCGTCGTCAAATCTGACGTCACAATTCTCCATCGTGGTAAAACGACCAAACGGAATACATTATTTTACATTTTAAAATGGAAAAGATGAGATTATGGAATTTTTTTCCGACTAATATTTAAATACTCCAACGCATTCACAAAAGTGTAACCCTCCATCGCTTCAGTTTTTAATAATATGTAGATATGTAGGTGTAAGGTTAGGTGCCTGTGATAGGTGTTCGGTATGTGTTTAGATTAGAACAATTTGGTAGATAAGTAAATTAGTTTAAATTCAGTCTCCCTTAGTAATTATTTTGTATCGTTACTTTTATTGCACGAGACATCGTAAATGAGGAAAATGCAGATCACATAATTTATGTTATCCTGTTAACTTTTTTTAAATTGTATTGTTACTATTTGTATATAAGTTAACTTTTTGTTGCCACAAATATAGAATAAGTATGAATATTAAATAAAATAAAACAGAAATAACTTTAAATAGTGAACATTTCATTGAAAATATTTTGAACTATGAGTAAGAACTAAATTTACCTGTTATGGTAATATTTTTTGAAAAAATTTAAGATCTTGAATTAAATTTGTATTAAATTTTCATTATTATTGGCCCAACAAATAAAAATTTATTGGTATTTATATAAAAAAAAACTAAAGTAAGAAAATTTAAATGATCCGTAAAAAGCTCAAAAACAGTCAAAACATATTCAAAATTAGATGGTGTATAGAAAATGCTTATATAAACATTCAGTGAAATTTGCATGTATCTACAGTTATTAGTTTTTGAATTGCAACAAAATAAAAAAATCGCTATATGAGAAATCGAGTGAATATCTAATCTTGTAAAAATTTGAACTTAAAATGCTCATAAAAATTTATTTTAACTTGCTTATAAACATTTTTTATTGATAAAACTAGGTAAGCCTATGAGAAATCTTGTATTACATTTTCAAACCTTAGATTTAAAAAGAAAAATTTTTATGAATTTCTAACTCAAAATAAATTGCACATTTCGTCATTTTTACGTATTTTGTCAATATTTGAACTTTGATTACCTATAAAAAAAAATTGTGACTACGGATTTTTAATATTTTTCATCTTCCTTTGAAACTATATATTAGAAACCTAGTATTAAATTTTCAAGATTTTTTACCCAACAAATAAAATTTTATTGACATTTATAGAAAAAAAAATTAAAAAATTGGAAACTGAAAATGTCCGTTAACAGCTCAAAATAAGTCAGAATATTTTGAAAATGCTATGGTGTGTAGAAAATGCATATATAAACATTCGGTCAAAATTTCATGTGTCTACGGTCATTTCTTTTAGAGTTATACCAAAAACCAAAATCGATTTTGTCGAAAATTGGTTTTCCGTAAAAATTCCCGTTTTTCCCATAATTTTTCATTTGTTTTTCCAGGCGCTCATGAAAACTACTGGGAAATTTTAACTTTTGACCCCCCAAAGTACCAACTAGATTCACTTTCCTATCAGAAAAAGTACTATTGAAGAAAATCGAAGCATTTTTACTGTCCTAAAACGTGATGACAGACACAAAAATAAAAAAATAAATTAAAAATTAAATTAAATTTAAAAAAAAATTTAAAAAAAAACACACATCATTGTAAAATCAATACATTCATCGCTCCGCTCAGAATCTAAAATTAAAAAAAACACACATTGTAAAATTAATACATTCATCGCTCCGCTCAGAATCTAAAATGATTCCATGGAAACGGAGACACTGTGTCAAACTCTGTTTCTAAAATTATTTTTTACATTTTTGACCTAGAACAAAAAGTATAATCGTCGTTGTCATCAAATTCTAGGTTAGAACCTTCTAATAAATCCAAAATTTGATTGACATTCATGGAAGATTAAATTTTAAATATACGTTATTTATTTTTTGAATATATATTTTTATGATTTTACGCACACATTGTAACGTTAATTATTAAAGTGTACATTAAATCGTCGTTAGTATTATCGATGAATCTTAAATTATGTACATTTCATACGTTCCTTATATGAAGGAATGTAATGTAAATGAAACATTTTCAGAGTCATGCCCATCGATATTTTAAAATTTACTGTGGTATTTAAATGAGAAGTGCATAACTTTTTTCATATATTTCGTTATAATAACTGTATTGAATTTAAAAACAGTGTAATATAGGAAATGTTTGAAATTTATACATTTTCTTAAAATGAAAAACATAAATCATTTTTTGAACAAAGGTCTCATCCTATTTTTTAGACAAAAATCATTTAATTTATTTTAAACATTTGATATGAACTGAAATTTTTTGAAAATAGACACAAAATTATAATGGAAAAGTAATACTAATACCATTCAGGCAAGAACCTCATAATAACTGATTTTTTAGTGTTTTTACTGCTTACAAATTTTCAACGATACAACTGAGAATTATTAATGTAGAAATAATAATTATTTAAAAAGTAATTCAATTAAAAACTATTTGATATTTATAGTTTATACTATTAAATACTTTTACTCTAATACTTTAAAATACTACATTATAATGTAGATCTTAATTTGACGATACTTATTACAGTAATATATACAATTTATATTATAATAAATGTTGCTGTTAAAATAGAATACATTTTTCATTTATAATAACCTAATTTATCTAGCCGTATTAGTTACATAATAAAGCAATTACCAATTCAAAAAACATTTACAAAGTAACTTGTTCTAATTTTACTTTTAATTTCATTTACTAATTATAGTTATTTTTTAAGTATTGTCCTTGATCTTATTACATATTCTTCCGAACATTAGTATTTTATACGTATTTTCATTAATATAATAATATTTAATATTTATCTTGGTTTTAACGGACGTCGTTTGGATAACCTAGTGTTAGGTTGTTGTTAATATCTAATAACCCAGCTAAGTTTCACAAAATTGTGTGAAAAATATAAAGTATAACAATATAACGATTTGTTATGATATTTTTCTACGTCTAATTAATATTTTTTGCAAGACAGTTTCAATTAGATGCATGATACATGACCTATGCAAATATAAACTTTTTTCATTGATTTGTAATTTTTTAAATATTTTTTGTACAATGTTACCTATACAATTTTGCATTTGATTATCCTTGAAAAATTTTCTGGGTTCTGATGTTTAGCAGTCGATTGGTATTTTAATTTTTAACTGCATATAGGAAACCAAAGCATTATTTTCAATGATGAAGCGTTACATGAAAGATCGTATGACAATTTAACACTCAAAGAAGTGTATTTTTAGATGATAGCGTTTCAGCTACAAAATTAAAGAGATTCAATTCACATTTTCGTTAAATAAACTTTGAAAAAAATGATGTAAAATCAATACATTCATTGCTCCGCTCAGAATCTAAAATACGAATACAATTAAGTTGGTAGGCTTTTAATTTAACAGTTTCTTTTAACTGTGTGATTTTTAAAAAACTATGTTATTCAACTGTACCTACTTTTATAATTTATTTGACTTATGAATATTATTACCAGTACATTTTAAATATTTTAATATTATCGACCTATTTAACTTTTTTAAAACAATAATTATTTACCCGTTTAACTTATATTTTTAAAAAATTCAACTAACTATCAGCTATATTCTACTATAGTCTATACTAATACTATAAAGGGAAACATTAATTGTTTATAACGAATAAACTCGAAAACTACTAGACCAATTTTAAAAATTCTTTCATTATTAAAATGTTACATTATCCCTGAGTAACATAGGCTAAAAGGTTAAATTGGAGGTCCAACCCAGGGAAATGCTCAAACAGTGATTTAGAGATTTGCGATGGAAATTGTTGTTTATAAATGGTTGCTATTGGCGATAGTAGAAATAATAATTACAATTTTAAACTAGATTTAGTTAATTTGTACAGACGCAGTATTGAATTCAATAAACAGAAATAAATCTACATAGTTGGAAAATGTTTATATATGTGTACAACTCATTGTCTTTAAATATTAAAAATAATATTTTTGATCATTCCACTTTAAAATCTAATAATATTAGGTACATTAAAAGAATTGTTAAAAATTGTTTATTAAGTGAATTTGTGTTATTTTAACAGGTAGTTAGATTATCTGTAAAATTTTCTTTTTTTCTTTTAATACTGGTCAATGTATTGTAACTCATCTATCCCACCACAAGCTTTGCTTTCTGGGTAAATTAATCAAGCTGTAAATTTTCACATAATATGTGATAACATTATTTAATGTATAATTTTAGTCTAAAAAAAATATATATATATTTACGATTTTGTTTGTATAGAATAATTTATTAATAATTATTTTTTTTTTAAATTTACTTTTGAATTTGCGGGTTGATCACTGCAAATTTCCCTTATACGGGCTGCCGATGATTAATATTATTATAATATTATTTTATACAAGTCTCGAATTCAACAGTAGCATAGGAGAAAATGGACGAATTCCGCTAAATAACATTCCTACACTATAAAATCAACGTTTTTATTGTATATTATTATTATGGCCTGAAAAAAGTAAAATTAGGAGGTATCTAAGTACCAACCGTTACATGTATTACTTTTGGATCAAAGGATGACCATCAATTTACCGCCTATTCTACTTTATGTGCCTAAAGTGGCTCGACACTCGAGAATACCACAACCAAAAATGTGCTATTTTGCAATACCTCATGCTATATTAAAATATATGACACAAACATTTGGTACTACTTACTTGATTGTCATTATTAATGTGTGCTAAGGTGATGAGGAAATTTTTAATGCTTAACATATTATTTATTGCCATAATAAACTATTATGTCAAATATATCAAACTAATTTTATTATGATTTTTCCTAGAAAATGAGTACTGCAGAATATCATTGAAATAAACTCAACCTAAGTAGGTATTTGCCTTATTATGATTTATGAATTATAGTAATATTTATATACCTATGTATAATATCGACATATCAGATATCTACGTGAGTATTAGCTTGTAAAAGTATATCCATCTGGGATATGTGTGGTGAATAAGTTCATACATGCCAATCTAAATGTTTTGAGAAATCATGATGGAAGAAAAAAGTATGATAATATAGGTACTTAAAATTTTGAAATTCCACTAAAATTGTTGAATTACAACAAAATAACTAATACTATTATTCTATGGTTAAATATCGAATTTCATCCAAATTTAATATTAAAATGTCTGAATAATAAATCAAGTTTATAACTAATTCTTTAAAATTTTTAGTTTCAGTATAAACTATATTTGCCTACGAGGAATCTTCCATTAAGTTTACAAGTCTTATCTAAAAAAATTGAACATTTTATAAATTTTTAACTACAAAATATTACGTGATTTTGACGAATTTCATCTACATTTAAACTTTAAACTCTTAAAAATAAAATCCTACCTACGAATCATTAATTTTTATAAATAGCTATAAACCAACCTTTACGCATATAGAGATATAAATAGTAGAATGTAGATGGATGGTATTAAATTTGAATTCAATGATATAATATCATTGTATACGAAAAACGATTCTGAGCGGAGTTGGTATGTCAGTCTAGGATATTTTAAATTATATTGATATTGTTATTTTACGGTACCTGCTAAGTTGAATTAATATTATTCAAATTATTTAATTATTAACCTAAAATTAGTGATGCTAGAAAAATACTATAATATATACTTTTACTCGTTAAAATTTATTTTAATATGTAATTTCGTCTAAATTTAAACTTAAAATGTCTGTAAAAAATAACTGTGTTTATATATTTTTTAGATTTTTTGTTTACAGTATTTACTAATTATTAGAATCTTTATTTTAAATTTGCAATCCTTAGTTATAAAAACTGACCATTTTATAGTTGTTTAATTACAATGATTGATAATTCTCGAGATTTTGATGAATTTTGTCAAAATTCGAACTTTAAATACTTATAAAAAAAAATGTGTGCCTATGTATTTTTACTACTGGGAAATTTTGACTTTTGACCCCCCAAAGTACCAACTAGATTCACTTTCCTATCAGAAAAGGTACTATTGAAAAAAATCGAAGCGTTTTACTGTCCTAAAAGGTGATGACAGACACGAAAATAAAAAAATAGAAAAAAAAATTAAAAAAATTAAAAAACACACATCATTATAAAATCAATACATTCATCGCTCTGCTCAGAATCTAAAAATTAAAATTTAAAAAAAATCCATCGATTTTAAAATACGAAATGCTTTATTTTGATAATAAATAAACAATGTTAAATAATGTATTATGTGTATTTATCAGATTTACTGACAAATAATTGACAATTGTTATTTGAAAAATAAAATGTTAGTTAACACACTAATGGAACTTCGGTATTATAATAGTGCTGACTGTATTTGTCGTCCAAAGACAACTTCGAACTGTGTGGGTAATCAAATGCTACGTTTTCATTGATCGTTTTAATAACATTTGCATCTTTCAACATATTCCTACAATTTGATTCGGCGACAATGTGAATAACAGGTTGATTGATACAAAACTAAAGAATAAAAACAAAAAATTACAAAAATAACAAAAATACGACTGTAGAACTTGTAAAATTAACTGTATAATATAAATAATGACAACCGATAATGAACAACGTAATCATTATTATCCCGGTCATAGAACATATTATCATGTTCCATTTCTCGATCATATTAAAGCGACTCACTTTGTTTAAGGCGTCGGTAGTCGTGTCGCATAGCTCATTGGATACAAATACTTGGGGTATCGATAATAGTTTATTGGATAGTGGTTCCAATTTAATTAGTGTGTTGAGTTGTGTTTTTATCATGTTTAATGAGCTGCTCACGTCACGAGTTGCCGTGATCTTGTTTGATCGAAGTAGCTGAATAATGTTCGTGTCCCATTCATGTTGAGATGAAATTTTTTTGGCCATCTGTAACACAAAGAAATAAAAAATAATAAGATAAATATACATAATTTTAAAATCTTATGAATTAAATCGGGTTGGTGGTCGATCGGGTTTGTACCTCACAGTCGATCGACAAGTATCTCGAAAGCAACGACGCGTTTATGCTGTCGTCAAGAAGGAGATTTTTGTTGGTCCAACTAAGAAGGGTGTTTGGTACTCCATTCAGCAGTGACAGCGATACCAAAATACCTTCAGCTTCCAATATTTGAGTCATGACCAGAGCAACTGCACCGCCCCAAGACTCTCCGATCAGAGTGACTGCGCGGTGTTCAGTTATTTGTCTTAGTTTCTGAAATACAAATCATTAATAATAAACTATACATAACACGTGACTCGTGAGTAATAAATATACACCATATGTGTATATCTGCACATGTTTGAGGGTTGTACCTCAAATATGGTAGCCTCTTTCCTTAGCCTAAATCATTTAAATTAAGTTATAAGACTTAACATTTTTGAGGCACCTAACATGTTGCAAATCCTGATGATTTCTACTAATTGTAGAAGACTTTTTTTGTCAAGTTTAGTGCAAAATGGCTTTCCAACTTCTAAGTAAAATTTATGAATTCTTTTTTGATTTGTAATTTTTTCTGGTAGACATGTGATGTGATAATATAGTGTTTTATATTCAATATTGTATATGAGAAATTTTTTCAGAGTTAATTAAACCAGGGATGCTTATTTATTTTTTCCCATAACCAAAAATCTAAGGTTATTACGTGCAATTTAACAGTAGAGTAGACTATAGAATCTCACTTTAACGAGGTCGCTGGCCACGCTATTGATTGATTCGAATTTGGACGGATATCGGGCCTCAAACGTCGGGTAGCCCAGGTTGTTGTACAAGTTTGTCATGCAGTTGGGTTGGAAACCTGGCATAACGAATATGGGATATGCTCCTTTGGCGTCTGCGTACAACACGCTCTTGGTAGCCACTTCCACGAAGTCTGGATTACCGACAACGATGTACTTTGAGTTATATTCCAGCTCGTCGATGGTGCTCGGTAAAAACATGTTGTTATGGTCGTACCGCAGCACTTTGGAATCTTAAATCGAAAACAGATAGGTAAATGTATGTACTTATATACAATGGTCATATATGACCTACTAAAATCTATAAGTTCATAAACATGTACGATGTACTCTGTAGTTGTCTACAGTGCACTATGGTTGTAGAAAAAACTCTGAATGATAGTAATAAAACGATAACAAAAAACGAAAGATTATACCGTACGCGCTATCGCGATAGGATAATATGATGTGTCATAAATTAAATATACAAGATTTAAGGCCAGTATTACAGTCATCGGCTACACTCCGATTATGCTATCCAGCGGATTTTATTACCTGTCGAATTCTACAGGTTAGAGGTGTCTGTTAAATTTAACTGGAGATGGTAATACTGGCCCTAAGATTATTAATGTTTATTGATAGTTCAGTCGACAGTCCTGAGATAATATTATTAGTAAAGTTAATCTTAAAACTCCATAGTTTCTTAGTCAATGTTACTTTCCATTTTTATGTTCACCATAATAATTAATATAGCTTTCTCTATGTTATTTTTTTTGAAAAATTTGTTTTATCGTGTATATTTAATATGTTTAACCTTTAGTTATCTGTGATTTGGGCCCGTGTTCCGTTGTGTATAATAAAATATGAATAAATAAAGATTATTATCATACTTGTCAATTTGTCAGCCACGTGTTCCGAGCACACGACTACGGCATTGGTGAGAGTGTCAGATTTCAAAATTAAATTCTCCAGTATGGGTATGATTTTGCTGAGCTTAGGTTTGTCACCGTTCTGACCCCATGACAAGCACAGCGCGTTGACACCAGTTGATTTTAATCGATCGCACGTTTTTGCTCCACCACAGAATAGGCACGTGAACAGCGTTTTCTGGTTGTTTTTTGTGACGATTTGACCCATCGCAAATTGCATGTTTTCAATCATTTTTTCATCCACCTTTGAAATATCAACGGTCAGACAACATATTATTAAACCTCACAGTGGTCTAGGGGGGGGGGGAATAACTGATTAAAGACGCACGGTTTGTGAGTTCAAATCACATGCTAAAAATGTATAAATAAAAATTGTTCAAATTGCGCGCTATCTGTTAAAAATATCCATCCAAAACGCATGCCGTTTGCACCATATGTTATATGCCTATATATCTCCATTAAATATTTTGTACTCGTCATTTAGAAAGTAATAAACCTACAGTTCACTATTTCAATAGGTTAGGTTACCTTTTTTTAGTTAAGTCCAAAAAATAACTAAAATATTTATAATAATGTACCTACATAGTAGAAACATAGGTGATGTTATATTGTAGATAATATCCATGGGCCATGTGATAACATTTTGACAGAGCTGCTTAATAAATGGCATGCAAATGGGACCACTTTTTATTTTACTTTAAACTAGAATGCCGATGACTTACACCGCTCACGAAGAATACAGCAGCCAATGGATACGTTGCTGTTGAGCTATTCAATAAATCGCAAGCCGATTGTTCGGTGTCCAATAATGACTGTGACACTAATTGCACGGTGATTCCTTTATAACGATCAAGGAAGATGTTGAACTTCCGTGAAACTGTAGGGGTCAGTGAATATGTTTCCAAGCCCACTACTACTTTTAACGCACCTCTTTGCGCCAACCATTCCACCAGACACAACCAATCGTCACATGCGTTTCCTATAAACATAATTTTGGTACATAGGTATACAATTATTAGGTGCTATCGATGGCGGATTTGATTTTACCTATAACGAAGTACACTTTGTTCGGACAACACTGGAATTGGCGTGTCTCGTTTCCGGTGTTGTCGGGTTTCGACGTGGATATTACAACGCGTTTAAATTCGTTTTCTCGAGTCAATTTCCTACAACACGTCGCGACGTTAAACGAATAAGAATTTACGAATATCATACCGTAAATATAGTAAAATAATTATTAATCTATTGTCGTATTCTCACTCGAGGGTCTCCAGAGCTTGAGTTCCCGTGCACGCTCCGGTCAGTACATGCCGATCAAAGGGTTTGATCGTACCGTTATGTAAGCCTTGTTCAATCAAATTTTTGATGGCCTGTTTTGTTTCTTCACATTCTGCCATTATTCTGCCCATGCCGATAGAGAAGAACGATATAGCATTTAAAAATGACCACATACCTTTAAAAACATACAAAGGGAACATTATAGTTAAATTTAACATCCATAGAAACGTTTGAATACTATTATATAATATTGTTCTACCCATTTTATATTTCTTTTTCATGTCACTTTTGGTCAGTTGGAAAAACATTCCATGACGTGCAATTACTCGAACAGTAGCGTGAAAATCTTCTCCTTCTAGACAGTTTATGATTACATCCATCTTATTGTTCGCCATGAGGAATTTAATTTCAAAATTTTCTTTGTCGTAAATTATTACGTTTGAATGTGGAAGCTATAAATCATACACGTAATTTATCAAAGCTGTGCGTGCATTTTTAATTCTACGATGGTATAAGATATTGGACCTTTTCAGCGTATAAGTACGTACCAATGGGAATCTCTGTTTTAACAGTTCCATTTGTTTGGAATCGGAAACCGTGACATAAATTTGACATTTTTTTTCTAGACATATATCTATGGCAGCCCGGCCTACAGCAGTTAATCCAGAATGTACTAGCACTGAATTTTCTTCGGTTATCTTACTAGTTACGATCAACATGTAATATGCCTATAATGTATCGAAATAAAATATACAAACGAATTATAACTATAATTATAATAATAATAATAATATCAATAATTGTAAATAATATTATTATAATAACAACTTCACTGCGAACAAACGTAATTTTTACCATTGAATATGGCACCGGAATAGTCGACGCTTCTTCGAGGGACATATTTTTAGGGACTGCCCAAGATAGAATAGGATCAGCAGTGATATCAGAAACTGTCGGTATAAATGGAGCAATGCCCATCATCAAAGACCCGTCAGACGCCACACCGGAGTAATCAATAGGTCCTAGTTCGTCGTACTCAACATTGTTGTATCTCATATCGACAATCGTGTCTTGAGGATTCAAACCGATATACTTTACAGAAACGTTTTTCAACCTAAAATCCAAATAATCCATATTAACATTATAATAATAATCGTTGTTTAATAATGTAATACTCAAATTCATATTATCAAAAAACGAGTTTAATCACTATAATATAATCAAATGCATATCTTTAACTGCCTTAACGTCTTAGGTTTATAATAGGGATCACACGTGATAGTAGTAAGTATGAATTAATATAATGACAGTACTCAATCAAATACAATTTTTTGTTGGATTAATCTTATGCATAAGATAGATAAATACATTATTTAACATACTTAATATTATAATCGAATGCGATCCTATTATCCACTATAACAATTGTATATTAAATTTGTTTTTTTTAATTTAAACGTTTTCTATGGATAACGTTAATTTTAAATAATTTAATAACATTACTAACAAGTTATCCAAAATAAATCTTCTTTAATAGGCATTTAATTGATTTTATAACTAGATTATAATAAACACATAGGTACAAAGTAGGTATGTTTTTTTATATGACAGCCAGTATTGACATTGGTGCTCAAATATAATTAGAAGGTAGTATTAGGTATTCTATTATAGCCAATTAATTTACATTTTTAGTTAATTTAAATAACAATAGGCATAGAATATAATTTTTGCATCAACACTTTTCGTTGAAAAAATTATGGCAATCAATAAACAATCATTATTTACATTAAGACTTAATGATTAATTTACCTACATGCAATGCAAAAACTTACGATATATTAGATAAGTTAGCGAGAAGTGTCTTTTTCATTGATGTTTGAGTATTTATAACATTTATGAATTTAATTTCCTTATATGTAAACCATCGGCCATTTTGGTAGACGTTAACTAACAAGTCTTTGGCTAGTTGTTTTGAATAAAATGGGTTACTGGTACTAAATCCAGGAACAGCATTATCCAGCATGAAGAAAAACCTACAACATCAATGCTTTTGTATGTAGTTTACTTAATTTACATAAATACAGTTTATAATGTCCTTACCGAATATTTTTTATTTTATTCGTTTTTTTCACCAATGCTAGTATTCCATCTACCGGTTGAATCTTAGACACTAAGTAAATGGTGTTATTTAAAGATTTCGAATTAGATAATAAATCCTGAAATTGATCGCAGCAATTTATATTTTCTGAAGTCAATCTTTGTATTATAGCATCACTATCGATATTTGAAACCTGTAAAAATAATACCATTCAACAAAATTAGCACTTTATTTTAAAGATATGTACAATCTATATCCTGGGGTATAGTAAGGATATATGCTAGTTTACAGTGACATTGAAATACTTGTTAGAAGGAGCCACATTTTGAATGTAATTATTTTTATTTTTGATTAATTGATTTCATTAGGTAGTTATTATTTAATTGTTTAAGAGGTATCTGAATCATTTTCCTTTAAGCATCGAGGAAGACTACCAGGAATTACGTTAGATGAGGAACCATTGATTAGTTGATTTGTGTAAGCAATCAGAAGATCGTGAAAACGCTTATAGAAGCATTTTGCTTCTTCTTGGAAGGCTTTTTGACGGAGATCAGTGCAAAGAGTATAATTTGATATGTATGGTGGAAAGTTAATTATTTTTTTTAAGGAAATATTATGAAACGTCTATATTTTTTTAAGATTTTAGATTTTGGCATTGTTCCATAATTGATAATCCAAATAGGTTTTAGTAGGGATTTGTACTTGAGTAGACGAGTAGTTTAATGTTTAGTTTGGTATATTTATTGTTAGTGAAGAGTATTTTAAGCCTGCGTAGCAGAAAATTTAGTTGCAGTCTTTTGGTTTTAATAAGGTGTGCCCCCAGGTCAGACGGTGGTCGAGTGTTAGTCCTAGATATTTAATCATTGGCGATGTAGGAATTTGAATGTCTTAGATAGATAATATATTGCTTGATTAAAAGTGCAATTTGTATGAATTGATTTGGTTTGGTTGATTTTAAACTACCATTTTCTATACCAGTCCTTCATTCGAGAAAGATGATTTTGATGATAAGTGGAAGCTAAAACAGGGTCAGAACTTGTTGATATTATTGCCTTGTCATCTGCACAAACACTATATTTGAATTTTTTTTTGATCCATCATAAATTATAATTATTTTAACATTATGTTGGGGCAAATATTTTTATTATAAAATACGTTCAAGTGTTACCTTTTTAATTAATGCAAAATAGTTATCTCCAAATTTCTGTTGCAACACTACTGTATAATCACCACTGTCAGATAAAGGTCCGTTTGAATATACGATCATGTGAACACGTCTTTTATTTTTCATCAAAAACATAGCATGGGACAATTTTTTGTGTCGAGTAAATGCGACGTATTGTGAATTTTCTGATCCCCTGTTTAGTTGCCCCGAGTTGCCGTCGTCTTTTATCATCATCCCATTGAAACCCTAAAAATCAATATTTAATCATTTAATAACAACCAAAACCAATGTGTTTACTAAAATCACACTAAATTGTAGACATCGTACTTTGGTTTTTAAAATGTGATCGGAGTAATTTTCCATCTCGGCGTCCTGATCATCGTACAAGGGATATATGAAAACATTTTCAAAATCGTCACTCAGTCTGAATTCAAGAACTATGTCCATACATGTGTCAATAAAATGTATGGGATTCTGCGAATAAATTTTAGCAATGTGTTAGCAATGTAAGTTTGATGTGTTACATGTTTTAATTTACATCAGAGTAGGATTAAGAGCTATGTACACATTCACACTAACATGGAAATTCACATAACTATCATGTTTTACACAATTACTTACAAGTGTTGTACGCAATAAAATATTTTTGTTAATGTTTTTTTATTTATTTATTGCAGTTAAAATTGCACGTGCTTTTCGAAATGAAACGTTGGGTATAAAATAACAAAATAATTAATCCAGTGATAATAATATAGCGGTACCTATATAATGGTACATTTTTCTTGGACTGTAGAAATTTGCCTATTTCACTTCACCTTTAATCCATCCCGGATAATAGCATAATATGACTTCGGTAATATAGCTCACTTTGATACTGGGATTGGATAGATCGATCAAACCCTGTTCACTAAGCTGAAATGTCTTCACCAACGGATCCAATGGCAATACTTCGAAACAGGGTAGGGAAATCTTGATGCCTTCACATGTTACTTCGTTGGTAAATACATTATACTGCGCGGCAAAATCTGCATAAACATTTAAAAATAACTATAAAATATTCAAAAATTAATTTAATACAAGGTACCTTAAAAGTGGTTTTTATAAAAGTTCAAATATACGTAATTAAATAACTATTTATTATTGGAATTTCAAGTTTAAATTTGTAAATTTAAACGAAAATTAACAGTTTCGTACTTATTTCAAAATTGTTGCCACAACACAGGTGTACACATATTTCCAATACACTATGAAATGTTCAAAATATTAAGACTACTTATAAACTACTTATAACATGAACCTATTCATACCGTTTTACAGTACATCAGTATAATTAATTATTAGGTTAGTAGGTACAACAAATATATTATTTAATATATGCGATGAGTTTACGGTAAAAAATAGTTTAACCTATGGTACTACTAATAGAAAAAAAACTATAAATAACTATATTAAATATGAAGATAGTTCTTAAAATATCCTTAGGAGAATAGGCTGACAGATTAGGTTAGGTTAGGTCTCTGTTCAGAATCGTTTTTCGTATGATTTATCGTTGAATTCAAATTGAATACAATATTTATAGTATTTATGCCTACTCAATAAAAAGGTAAACCTGATATACAGTAGAGGGCTTTCATGATTTTTATGAAAAATTAAAATATTTTAAAAACTTTTTTCAAACATGTAGCTAACCTAACCAATATGCTTAAAGTGGCATATTAGTAAGCAAGAAATCAATATGAACGCTAAGTTATCTTAATAATATGATATATTTTAGACACAGTTATATTGCGATAGTACATTTTACATTTATTTAATAGAAATCGTGACTGCTTCAGCTCATGTTTTTAATAGAAAATATATTAGAGAATGTAATATCATGTGGATATATCTCCTATCCATCGTGCAATCTTTAAAACAATTAAAGTAGGTACTTTCTACCTACCTACTTGACAATTATATTTAGAATATAACTATAGACATTTAATAACTAGGCCTTATAACAGTCGCTGTAGCCTGTAGACCTTACCTGTCGGTGCTGAACTTTCCAACAATGTGGATGGGTCGATGCATATCTCTTGGAACGAAACAGGGACCACGAGCTCTCCACGTTTCTCCACGTGATGCAATGTCGCCAGCTGCAGCATAGCGTCCAGATAGTGTATCCAATTTTTATCCCACGATACATCTGCTTCCAATCCTACAGGATACATTTAAAATAATTCGTCAAATCGTATTTTTAGTGTGCCAATAGTGTTGTAAGAATATCCGTATGCTTAAGATTGATAGGTAGTCTAGAAAAATTAAGATCCCGTTTAACAATGTAAAAGGTTTGAGTTTAAACCACCTAAGTAATAGTTTAGTTACCAGTACGCATACGTTTTGTAATACTGTAACCGAAACTTAAAACTACAGAATTTTAACCAAAAAAATATTAAAAGAAAAAACAACCGTCAAAGAAACTCAAATCGAAATCATTAAAGTCATTAATATCGGTTTGGTTTCGTGGTAGTATCATAGTGATAATATACAATATTATGTTTATTTTGTGCATACTGTCTTCGTAGATGTCCGCGTGCCGAATCGTTTTGAAAACGTCACCGACATTGTAGCCGAACTGTTCGAGGCTTGAGTAGACGTCGTCCTGATTCAACGATACTATGGATTTTCCGCAACCGTTTTCCCCGTGCACTGCTGTTGCATCTTTGTTCGACTTCAGCCGGTCGAATACAAATATGTATCCAGATAACACAATTGTATTGTTTAAGCACAGTTCAAAGCGCCCAGTTCCACTTTGTATTGCCGTACACAAATCACCGGATTCTAAAACAAAACCACAGCCGGAAAATTGAAATAAAAGACTTGCGTCAGATATTGTATTTGCAATTTAGGAACAAACGTAACCTGATCAAATACGCGCTAAAGACTATATTATAATCTCCGAGCGAATGCGTGAAATCGATTTATCTTTGTTTTGACTTTGTTTCTAATGCAAGAACATTTACTACGCTAAACCAGGGGTTGCATTTGAAAATAATTTCGTTTTACGTTATTTATAATAACATTTTTATACTTTTTTTTAAAAATTAAAACGTTTTGGATTTTTATATTTATTAATTTTAGGTTTTTTTTATATTTTAATTTTAAACCAAGTTATTAGCATTTTAAAATTATATTTTTTTGTAAATTGTTTAATGCTCGTAACTTACTTTACGATAAATTAATATATCTAGAATACATGTCTAGGTGACTTACCCTTGATAATATTTTGCCTTCAAATTTGATAAAAAGATAAACAACAAACACTCTAATAATAGAGTTCAATCGTTTATTCTTCACGTATGATTTGTTGGTTAACGCGTATTAAGATAGAAACAACATATTATTATTATTTAATGACCTCATAAATCTTAATAAAAGTCTACTGCGCGATAGGTGGCATAATATGTCGAGGGGCCACGAGGGTCAGGGTGTAATTTATTTTTATACATTGTAACAAATAAAACACCAATATTATTTAAAATTTAACAATAATAATTAATTGATAATGCCGTAATGAACAAGAATGGGATATAATAATTAGATTTAACTGCTAAAATACAAAATAAATCACGTTGAAAAATATTTCTACGAAACCAATATACTTATATGGGAGAAAATGTATTTTTATGATAGGTACACAATTAATATAAAGCGGCTTTAATTATTTCTTTTTGCTTTATTTTTTGTTCAATGATATTCTATATATTTTGTGAACCACTGACCCATTATAATATATTGTTTTGTAGTGTTTTATTTTTCGTTACCTACTTTACTAATTTATAACTCTTTTATCGTTTTTAATTTTAATTACGATTTACGTTTAAAGATTTCAATCGATTTTTGTCATGTATAAGTCTAGGGTTTTAAAATGTCATAAAATAATTAATTTATGTGAAATATAAAAATTTCAAAAAATTGTATATCACCTACACATAAAATTGTATACTCATAAACTTACAGCAAGAGAAAATTTTTAAAAATTTGTGAATTGTATGGGAGTGGCCCAATTAATACATGATAAATTAACATATAACCTAGTAACAATCATACCTAATTTGTAACCGTAAACATAGTTATTCGTTATTCTTGGTTGATAGGTCATTCAATATCGATGTTTTCTGTGTGTAATCATTAGTCCTATCTTATCATCTATTAAACCTAAGTTTAAAAGAAAAAATATTTTTCATAGTTTCAATGAAATATTCAAATTAAAAAATGTCAAGTGAACAATTTCAAGTTAAGAACCCCGTGTATAACGTTATAATCATAACGTTCGTACCCTACGCTAAAGGCTAAATACAACGCCTTACTTACCTATTTTGTTTATCACGACGTGTTGATGATAATGAACATCTTGAAAGACAACGGGTAAGGTCATGTCGAGTTCTTCACGTAGTTGATTAAACGATTCCCACGTGTAAAACTAAAGAAAACGTATACGGCATAGGTAAGTGATCGTTTGTCATAATATATAGAGCAAAGTGAGAACATACTGAGGATAAAAGTTAATATATTTAGTTTGTAGGGACTAGGGAGTATAGAATATAGATACTTCTTATACTATTATATGTAACTTTAATTTATTTTTAAAAATATATACCAATAGTGCTGAGAGTGGAAGAACGTGGCGGCCGTGTATTTCATATTCTTCGATTGAACTGTTTGAAGAAGGTGACAATGAAATAAGCCTTTCACCTTTATTCTTTTTTATCTATACATTTTTATAACTTGATGATGAATCTGACATAATTTTTTTTTATAAAATATACTTTTATATTGTTGTACAGTATACTAACCAATATTGTCACGTCGATGGTTGGCCATATTTCTTCGTGATTCCATGAACACAACGTATGCAATGGTGGAGTACCGCTAGCCACTGGATAACTAACAGGGTTGTACAACATTTCAATGTTTGGATTCAATCCGCTGCAATATATCCTAAAAGAAAATTTTTAATTTACATTTTTTAATCACTAGACAAGATTGGCAGATCTCTAAAAAAACTGCATTTTTCACATAATTAGTTTTTGTTATCATTTCCAAAAATAATTGTTGTTTTAATTTAGACATGATGTTTTTTTATATGTTTTCTATAATATTATCTTATAAACGTTGTACAGTACTGCAATAAATAAATATTATCATTAAAAATAAAATGAAATATTATTTATTCAACTTTCTTTAAGCCATTAAACATAAATATATATAGATAATAAGTGCCAATACCATTTTGTTATATTTTAATATAAATGACAATATAGAAAACAACTATTTAAAATATTTGATGAAATAAGTGATTTAAATCGTAAATTTTTAAATTCACTTACTTTCCAATAGCCATCAACAAATATCTCACGGAATCTCCATATACTTTTTGAGTCAAAGAGATGTGGACCAATTTGCTTAATGATCTTTTGAGTACGGACTGGAGAAGACCATGTGGTGCGATCTCAATGACGACGGCATTGCTTGGTATGTGCACACACGTTTCCTCAAACAGGACGGGACTCAGTAGATTGTTGGTGTGATATTCTGCAGAACAGTAACGAGCCAAACCTGTATTCCATTCCGACTCTGGTATAGAGGTACTGAGCCATCGAGACGATCTCGGTTTTGGATTTGGTAAGAACTGAAAGCCCGTTAAAACCCGTATCAATCAAGACCCGAATAGCGAAGTTTTGGGCAAAACATATTATAATATTTTATAAAAAAAAAACACACTTTAGTTAGGTAACTAAGTAAAGTTGGAGCCGCTGTCTGTATATACCGGCTGTGGAACGAGATGTTTGAAGCGTTGACCATCTTAGCGAAAACATTTTCCGACTTGAGCTTCTCAACGAACTCCGCCACGCTTGTGGTTGGTCCGGAAATCGTGCAGCTTTCTGGCGAGTTGTGACACGCTACGTCTATGTCATGTGGTAATCGGTCCTTGATGTCCTTGTAACCAAGACCTATAGCTGCCATCATGCCCTTTGGAAGTTTTGTGTCCACGGAGGCCCGACCACGGGCATATGCAGCCAAAATCGTCTCTTCGGCGGTGAAACAACCGTCAGCGTAAGCGCAGCCCAACTCACCTAGTGAATGTCCGATTATACCATCCGGTTCGATGTCCAACGCCCTCAGGATGTCCACCAAACCAATCTATAATAAAAACCAACATGCCCGGTATAATATTAATTATTATATTTTATAGAGTTATTATTTTATTATTGTGATAAGCAATGTGTCGATTTATCGGTCCAAGTCGAACGACGACTCCTATACACCGTATTCCAAAACGCGTTTTTTAATGGACTATTTAAATATCTCAAGAAATGAATAAAATATTTATTTAAAGTAATAAATAAAAATTACAAATGTAATGCATATAAATGATCAACTTATAGGCTTGCGACTAAAAAAAAATATAATGTAATAAGATAAGTTAATATATAATGATAGTGTAATCGAAATTAATAACAAGAAAATTATGTAATAAATGAAAACAAGTATATGAGAAAAGAATGGATCCTAATTAGCTAAATAGATAGATACATAGATTAGTGAAGAGATTTATTATCATCATAGTGAGTGACATATGTGAAAATATGGAATGAAACCAATTGGCATGTAGAACGAGAGGGGGCTCTAAAAAAAATGCCTCTCTTTTGAGAAAAATATAATATTATTAATATGTCTTATGGCACACCATATAACATATTATATATCTTATGTCCTTATCTTGAAGTATATTCTTTTTATCTACTAGTAATTGTAACTTGTAAGTAATGGATTGTGATAGAAAAGTGACAAATAAAATGTTGTATTTGTAAATGTTCAACATGGAAATGTTCTTATGTGTATTTGGGAACATGTCCATTAGTTCTTAACTCGCAAAAAAATACGTAGCTAGGGAAACTATCGTTTCTCAGTTTATCTCAGCTACAAACAAACAATTTTATTCATTTTATCCAATATATTCTTAATTTATATCGAAACTTAGCAATTTAGAGAAACAACAGACTACACTAATTGAAAGGGATAAAGAGGCATGCATTTCTACTCTTAAATTAATATTTTGCATGAGACAGTTATGAGGAAGCTATGGTTCAAATTTCACGTTTCTTACACCATTGCATTTTTCCTTTACACAATTTTTTTTTACCCTGCTATTAGATGCGATTCTATGAATTTTGATCCATTGCTTCCAATCTTATATGAATAACTTAAGCTATGAAATAAGAGGTTCTTCATACCTGATTCACATACAAATAAAATTACAGCATGAAGGTTTACATTATCGAATGCTTTAGTCAAATCGATATTGACTACATATACTTTGTAATGAGCACTAATAATATGAGCGTATATATTGTGTATTCGTCGAGAATTATATAAAATCTTAATAAACTGGAGAAAAATTCGTGAAATTGTAATAGTATGATTAAACGTACAAAATACAGTTTAACTACTGAAGGATAAAAATCGTTACTTAATAAATTTATTTGTTCAAAAATACGTTGGTTTTTTGCAGGTAGGTATTTAGGTTTTTTGAATATTGTTTACCGTTTACATACCTGAATCGCTGATATACCGACGAACGAGTTCATGATGTTGTCAAACAACGTCGAATCCAGGCTCGTCAAAATATTCACTATATCGATGCCTAACGGCCGCAGAATCCTGTCACATTTTTCGATCGCTTTGGCGAAAATTGGTATTCGTAACAGCTGCGTACCCATACCAAACCATTGTGACCCCATACCGGAGAACACAAACCACACGGGAGGTTTTTCATTCGTGATTGACTAACAAACACATATTGATATAAATAATAAGTAGGTACAAAAAAGAATGATTTTTGTCTGTTTAAGCTTACGTAAACATCTTTTTCTCTCCACGGGCCCGGTGTAGGAATGATGAAGAAACTTCGATTGAAATGCGCACTGATGTTTTTGGAGAACACTTTATGCAGCAACGATGAGTATTCTTCATCGACATTATAACTTTCGATCTACAAACAAAAACAAAAAAATACATACGACATTAGTATTTAGTACATACCTAGCTACCATATAATTTAAATACCTAATTAAAACATACCGTCTTTATTGTTTTCCTGACCCCAGCATCACTACGTCCAGAAACAAGAATTAATCTCGGTAAATCGTCATCGAACATTTCGTCTTTTGCATATATTCTCTTCTTTTGTTTGTTATACTTTTTCATAATAATATGACCATAATTTCCTGTTCTACCAAAAATATTTAATCCTATGATATCACCATTTAACGGGGTCTTTTCTGTGACAATCTGAAAGAATAGGTAACATAATAGCATGGTAAACATATATTTTAAACAAGCTTGCAAAATAATAAAATATTATTCATAAAATCTGATTTGATAATTTTTTGTCACTCGGAATCCCTTATTTTATTAAAACAAAGTTTTGACGACAAATTATCATATTTTAGTGTGATCTTGGGTACTACTTATTTACTAATAAAAACGCATTCGATTCAATTTAACTACCTGCAATTTTCCAGATGTAAGAGCATCTGATTGACTGTTTGGCGTGGTATAATTTATATTGGGAGGTATAAAACCAGTGTCCATTGCGATAATTGATTTCACTATCGATACAAGACCAGCTGAAGCATCAGTGTGGCCTAAATTGCTTTTCACCGAACCGATCTTCAGGGGTTCTTTTCGATGGGGAGGACAAAATAAATCTTTTATTATGTCTAACTCCATTGCATCTACATTCTGAAATTAAAATAAAATAAATATTACACCAGCTTGTAAAGATAAGAGATAATGCGAAAAAAAATTATAAAATAATACCTTGATTGCACATCCGTCAGCTTCAAGATATGCCACGTTAGCTGGATCTACCCCAGCTTCTGCGTATGCCTCCATTACTATTTGTTTGTAACGTTCAGAAGAGTAATTAGTAAATACTCCTCTGAGATCTCCGAACTGTTCCATTTTTGCATTCAATATCGTGCCATATGACCGTTTTGCATCCAACGAATTTTGTAGTAATATGGCCACGCACGATTCGGACCGGTTGAAACCATTCGCTAAGGGAAAAAATAAAGAAAAAACCATTGCTATCAAACCATAATATCATAAACTATGCCGGGTTGTTAACTCGATAACCAAAATAATTAACCAGTACAATGTCCAAAAATAAATAACTCACCATCCTCGCTAAACGACCGCGTCTCTATCCCGTCGTTTAGTACACCTAAACCTTTCAACTGAAGTGATATATTAGGTCTTTGCACTAGATTGCAACCTCCAATTATCGCAGTTCTTATGTGACCTTTTTCGATCATGTGTTTAGCCATCACTATTGCATCCACACCACCGGTGAACGACGAAAATATCGTGAAGCTTGGTCCTATATATGAGACAGTAAATCATTTTAATGATTCTTGATTGAAACGTATTCCCATTATCGACTAGACATAGTATTTTTCAAACGTAATAGATCGGTTTAATAACACGATGATTATTAAATAATCACTCGTTAAGCTGTATAGATGGTTCACACAAAATCGTAAAACAAAATAGAGTACTTACCGTTCAAATTTAAAACGTATGAAAGTCGGTTGGCCTGCATAGCCTTGTTGTGACCAACTATGGCAAATCCTAATTTCGATTCGTCAAACATCGCAATTGTATCGGTTTCACTACCCGAAGAACACGTGAATACTGCCGTGTTAGTATCGTATAAATCTCCTGGATTAATACCTGAAAAATAGATTTATAAATATTTTTAGTAACGCAGAATATTATAGTTTCTATAAATAAGTATCCATCATAATTATATAGACTATATAACGATATTTTAATAATACTATCATCTATCGATTGTATATTGAAATTGCGTTTAGTATTTATATTAGCAATAATGCATCATTGTATATTTTATAAAAAAAAAATCATATAGGTACTACTGTACTAGGCTTATCCAAAAATATTTAAGAATAGGTAAGTGACACTTGGTTATAGATTCAGAGCCAAGCGATGAGTATTATTTATTTATTTTAAGTGTCTGTCATCACATTTTGAAGCATTAAAAATTCTTCATTCTTTAATTTTAGCAGTAATTTCTGGTGGTAAAGTGTCTTTAGCACAAAAAAAAAACACTCATCGTTTTAAAATAAAAAGTTAAAGAAAAACGGGAATTTTTACACAAAACTTTCGACAAAATCATTTTTGTTATTATTTTGTAATCTTATAGTTATATATTTTTCTTGAAATATTTATATCAGTATTTTCCATATAATATGATAACATTTTACAAATATTTTGGAAGTCTATTTTTATTGAAATTAAAATGATCGAAGTTTTAAGTTTTTTTTCTATTTATGTATGAAATAATGTTGATTTGTAAATATAAAAATTTGAATATTTTAAACTAGGGTTATCTATCAGCAATTCAAAAATATTTTGAAAAATTTTTTTTATACCTACGTGTTCAAAGTTCAATTTTTAACGGTATATTGGTCATAAACCTGGAATTATTTAAATTATTTTGATATTCCAAATTCATAACATTTTTAATTTTACCACTAAGGTTTGAAAAATTTACAAAATTCCTCCAAGTTTTTATTTAAATTTTTTTATCTTATGCCCTGCAGATATGGCTAGTTATATTTGTAGGCGGGAGAGGGGTTCAGAACACGTGTACCCATCCAGAAAATAGTGACACCGGCAAATGCTTGCATTCAGAATACTTTTTGTGACTGAGGAAAACCACCGCCCTATACCAGGCCACAAAATAAGTTTAATGTAAAGCCAAATGGTGTATAATATGTCTTATGAGATATCGAAGTTCAAAGTTTGTCGATATTGGATAAAAATATATACATTATACATGCTTAAATAATAATTTATCATCAATTGATTTTTGTTATTTTGTTGTAATTCACAAAATATGGAACGTAGAAATTTAAAACATTCTATTTCTAGTTGAATAATACTATAACTTGACTAATTAATAATTATTTGCTATTTATAGAAACTAGACATTTTCAAATTTTCTTTTTTAATTTTTAAGCTCAGTAAAAGCTATTATAAATTCAATACAAGATCTCACATTAGTTTTTATTATAGTAATTTAAAATATTGAATATAGATAAAGATTATTTATTTTGATAAGTGTTTGAAGTTCAAATGTTGACAAAATTCATCTAAATCACGAAAATGTGCCAATAATTAATAGTAGTATGTAACACAATATAAATAAAACATTCAATCTAAATAAGGCTGAAATAAATAACAATACATCGTAAAAACGAATATAGTTCCAATGCGTATTTCTATTTACCAAAATCTATAGCTTGAATATAATATATATATGGACTAGGTAAGTAGATTATGTATTAAAACGCAATTGCACAATGCTCACCTGCATCAATAATAGCTTCCACGGATCTCTCCAAATTCAACTTAATCACAGTCTCTGAACTCTCACAAAGCTTTCCGTGCATGTTGAAGAAAACGTTGTCAAATCGATCAATAGACTTTACTTTGCCTACTCCAGACGTTACACCATACTCGTCTGAAAACAAAACCAATAAAAAATGTTTAAATTTTCGTTGAGCCATATTTTCCTATTTACACTATTAGGTATTAATTTAATATATTTTTTCATATCTACTATTCACTAAGCTATATTAAATATGCTTCATTTTTTTTAACTGTACCAACAGTTTAAATTAATTTACTTTTTCACAGTAATAATAATAATAATAATATAATATATATAATGACTATTTTGCTATTGTCATACATATTTTATAAAAATAATAGATATGTATAAGTATATTATAATAATTAGTATTATATTATATTAAATATTTATATTTGAGATAATAGGATTCTATCTACGAATTCACTACCTTGAACCGGGATGTTTGGACCATATCATTTACATCAGGGGTGTCCAACCTTTTGTGAAGACTGGGCCACATCATATGAGTAGAAGTTATTGTGGGCCACATACATTTTAATAATAATACATTCAAATTTAATATATTAAACCCTATCGTTATCGGACCAAATAAAGATAAAACACTATTAAAGTTTATTTGATTTTTGATATTTTCTAGTTTTTTCTTCTTAAACTAAATTTTTTTGTAATATTAATATATTATATACAATTGATAGATGGTTTTTAAATTGAAGTGAGGGCTGCATCAAAGTCTACCGCGGGTTGAACATCCCTGATTTACAAAGTTAATTATCCCGATGCGGGACAATCATTTAATATATAAGATACCAATAAGTTTTGATGACAATGGTAGGGAATATTAAAAAAAAAAAACTGATATTATCAAAGGGTTAAGGGTGTCCGGACCTGGGGTCCATCCCCTTGGGCACGCCACTGAATTCAGGCTTCTTCAACGATATCGATATCACTATTTAATATCACACAAAACAAAACAATATCGATATTCAAAAATATATCATGGATGAAGACTATATAAAATATAGAGTAAAAACTGAAGTCATTTATTTAATGGGTAGGAATCATAGTTTTTTAAATTTCCCTGGAGACATAAGAAACTTTCAAAAAAATTGATAAATGGGCAAATGTATAAATTAAAAATGTGCTATCACTGAATGAAATACATTAATTTAAATGTCTTACAAGTTACTATAACTATAAAATGTTGATAGATACATTTTCCAATTTTTCAATAAACAAGTTAAGACCAACAATTTTGATTTGGAGAACACTAATTTTTACCCTATTACAACCAAATTAGTTAGCAATTATATTGTGAATTATCCTAAAATTTACGGTATTTAATTTTTTTTCTTATTTATTTACTACTAAGATTGATGGTATTAACAATAATAAAACATTTTTGGTGACTACAGAATCACGGTAAACTGACATTTTAAAGAAAGATACTAAAAATTCCAGATAACGAAAATTGACATATTATTCTGATGTTTACTAGTAATTAATAGCTGTTATCTAAACGTTTTTAAAATAAATAACTTTGATATTATTTTTTGAACATAATTAAATTATTTTATAATAGGTTTATAAAAAAACTTATCTTTTTATACCTATTTATTATATTGGGTAAAATACCAAAACTATAATAGAAATGTTAAGAATTTAGGATTAATAACCAGTTAAGTCTGAAAGTAAGAATTTAGTTATTATACATATTTTGTACTCAATGAAAATAAAAATTTAAAGAAATAGGTTTTTTTAAATACATCCAGACGTAGGTTACCAATATTTGTATAACTATATCTCCTAAAATAATTATCGGATGGAACTATCTGTTGTACTGGTAAATTCGAATTATTATTTTCTAAGCTTTGAAAAAAAAAGTTGGATAAAAAGTGGACATAATATCTATAGTTGTCGCTCTTCGTCATCCTTTGTATGTATTTTCAACAGTATGTATATTCTATACATTTAAATAGGTACCAAATAAATGCATTTTTGTCAATAAAACAATACAAGTTATCATCTTATTCAATTGATTATAATGCGTACAAAGTATAGTTTATTGCAATTTACGAGTATTAGAAAATATAACAGCAGTAACAATAAAACAAAAAAAAAGGTACAGGCAATTATAGGGCCATAGGTTAATTTGCAGTGCTAGTCATTCATATACGACTAATTTGAAAACATAAATATTAATTATAATAATTATCTCACCTAATGGCCAACGTCTCGAGTCTAACGTAATCCCGTTCTGCTTATTGAAAAGCAGATCTTTCAATTCTTCCACATTATCACTTTCGGGGAATACTCCGGCTACACCCGAAATGACTACTTCCACCTTCTTTGTTTCCGCCATAACGAAGTTAGAGGGTAACTGAACGTTGTCGTCTAATATTTGTTTGCGAAAATATCGAATTTGGATTTCAAACGAATTTCACTACTACCAACAGTCATTGGTTTCGCATATCAGTTGAAAATCTAACCATAGTGTAACAAGAACAACGAAATAATAATAATACAATAGGAGTGCTGTGAGTAGTCCTCCTTTGGCTTTATGATAATCGATGATAATTTTATTCACGGTTGTATAATGTGGTGCACTATAAGTAATCAGTATTCACCGTGTAATAATTAATTGTCGTGTCAGGGTACAAATTTATGATTAGTCATCAAGCGCTTCCGCTTATACCTATGGAGTACAGATGTACAACGGTCATAAATTATTTTTTCAGTTTTTCACCCGTATAGAGCAGTGAATGACCGTAATACATCGAATAAAGTTTTCACCCAAAATAACAGAACGACGAAGTGTTTTTTATACTCATTATTTCAAATATAATTAACATTTTAGAAAACAATTTTTTACCAAAAAAAAAATATAAACAAAACAGCAAAACAGTTAAAATATTAAAATATATTTAATTACCTAACCATTCAAAAAAATTTCCCTCAAACTAAAAAATGTATAAATCACAGACTTGCGTATTGAAATATTTTATTATTTGTTTTAGAACATTTTACTTTTATATAGGTACGCAGAATATAAACAAGAAACATTCCTCAAATATTCCGTTATCCTTAAAATATGCATTTTTAGGCACCATAAATTACTTGCATTCTCTATTAAGCAATCCGTTGACCTAGCTCTTACTAATTACAAACACTTAAAATATATGAAAAAGCATATAGGTACACCGTAGGTACACGTCCGAAACTCTTGTCGTAAGTATTTAAAGCGTGAATTAGTAGAGTGGAGTTGCACAGACTATAGAGTATTGGTTCTTAACAGGTGTTCTGTGGACTTGAATATGTATTCCACCAAAATTTTAAAATCGGTGGAAAAATTATAAAATTGTGAACTTTTTTTTATTGATTTTATGATATTTTAGTTACTAATATATGTGTTAACTGTTTTGTGCTATACATGCATTTTTTAATATATTTTACAATTTGAAAACCTATAAATAAATACTGTTTTATTTTACGACCGTCTTCAGTGAAAATCTTATAAAATATTAGGTGTTCCGTCATTCAAAAAAGGTTAAGAAACACTGATATATAGAGGTACCTAAAAAAAATGTTGTTCCCTTACTTCTTCTCAAAACTTTATTCAGGTCCTAATTAAAATTTCCAGAGACATTGGGGCCAATATTATTAGCACAATACTTGGTTGTGCTTCCCCCCCCTACCTATCAATGGAAAAAAATATATATGTATACCTAGTCCTGATTTAACATTATAATATTGGCTGCATTGATGTGAATATAACTTTATAATATTACTCACTATGTTAAGAAATAATATCACATTAGTCAATAATTTATTAAACGTACGTAACATTTAAAAATATGGTTCAATGATATAATCCCATTAAACTTTAATTATTGGTAACACTAAAATTATACCTTTTTTTTTTAAATAATTTGATTTAATTTTTATAATTAATAATTTGAGCACGTTTTTATTACTTTAAACAATAAAACAATTTTATATAGGCACTAAGTATTATATACCAAATAATATAAGTATAAGCATATATGTTTTAAAGTGTTGGTTCATTGGCATTATATTTAAATAGTAGGCACCTATTTATGAAAAAATATTTTGTTTTTATTTATTGATTTTGTCAAAATAATCAGAATAATATTGTGAACAAAAAACATTGATTGGGTAACTCGTCACTGTAAAGGATATGTTGGCTTTGAATTAAATTATATACCTATTATCATATACGAACAAATATTCTTAGCAAAAACTGTCTGACTTTTTGATAATCACGATTAGGTACCAAACAATTTTTTAAACAAATGTTCGAATTAATTGTAATTTAATTATTTTTTTATACTTTGTGATTATTCAAAAAAAAAAAACACTAAAAAATACAGATTGTCTGAGTCTGAAGAAGAAATTCTGACCCACCAAAGTAACAAAATAGATCGAATTTAATATCATAAACGTACCTCGAAGAGGTATTTTAGAACATTTTTTTCTTTATAATAACTGTCTGCAGATACCAGAATAAAAAACACATAATAATATTATAAAATCGATACGTTTGTCGATCTGTTTGGAATCTAAAACTATTTCAAAAATTGTAATCGTTTTTGAAATAATGGGTGGTATACAAATCTACACTAAAATTCTTTTAAAGTCATACTGTATAAAATAATAATTATTATCACTCTGCATGTACACAATTTTATTATATTTTCTGACTTTTTATGGACATGTAAATAACATAAAAGATTTAACAATATAATATAATATACAAATAGTTTGCCTAATTAACAATATTCTCTGCTAGTTATTTCACAAATAATACATTCATATATTATCATATATTATAATTAGAAAATATCTAATAAATATGGACATCATTTTTTATGATATTATTATCATACACACCCTATTATTATGATATATGATATATTTGAAAATACGTAAAACACAATATTTGCACGTATATTGTATTTTAAGGTTCAAGGTTAAAATTGTGTAATGAAATTTATATAATAACACACCTTGGGTTAGGTATACGAGTGGTACGATACGACTGACGAGGAATCGTCGTCTTGACGTTGGAACATGTTCATAAGTACCTATTAGTTCGTTATTTTTTATGTATCTACATATATATTATATTAACATGCAATTAAAATATACCGACCAAATAAAATAATGAAAATTAAATCTGAGAATGTTTAGACGATTTTAAAATTATTAAAAACACACCTATGGTAAAATACCATTGAATATCAATAATGCGAAAACATCACATTTTTTATTAAACAATTCAAGTCGTGTTCTCGACAAACCTATCTAATTATACGTTGTTGTTTAATTTCATTTTTATTGCTGAATTTCCAACATAATTTTTATAACATCCCACAAGACGTTATCAGAATCAACCAACGTAGATTCAAATAATCAAGGCTGGTCATTAACGAGTTAAAAAGTTAAAAATAAGATAAAAAGTTAAGTTACTTTTAACTAAGTTAAATAAAGAGTTACTTTTTCTTTAGAAGTAACTTCAAACTTAACTAGTTAAATTTTTTTCTTTGTAATTTGGTAACTTATGAGTTAACTAATTTTATTGTCACATTAAGTTAATTTTAGTCCTAGACCACAGATTTTTAATATATTCAATTTTGTAAATATTAATTAATAATTTTATAAAAAAATTATATTAATCAAAAACAATAAAATATAATATATTAATTGATAAATTATAATTTATAATAATAGTGCATAATATTGCATATTCATGGAATATATTATTATATACCTATATTATTTACACTTTACAAATTCGTTATAGGGGTAATCGCATCGTTAATACATTTAAAAAAAAAACTATTTATTCACTACCTATTCCATACAAGTTTGTATACTCATTACTCACTAGTTATTTGTCACTACCTACCTAATCATTATTAATACTAATACTTATTAATTATTATTATATTTTTATTAATTCATGGAATTTTGGAGGTAAGTGATAACTCTCTTTTTCCGTCGGTGTTGTAATGCAAACCCGTAGTAGTTCATCGTATTTACTAATTAAAAAATGAAATAAATTAACAAGCTATTTATTAACACTGTGGGACATGGGTTAATTTTTATTTTAAAATAAGCCACTCGATATGCCCAGGCCATAATGAGCAAAAAACAAGGTTTGAATTTCTCTTGCAAAGACTATGTAGGTAATTACGTGTCATTGACACTATGGTCATAAACAAATAGTCCGTCGATCGTGTCACGTGTCATCAAAATTATTTTTCACAATTTCGTTTATATATTGCTTTGTGTGGAGCTGTGAGTTGTTTTACCAATTAATTATATTCTAATAATGAATTGGATTGTTATATAATATTTAGTATAGTTGTGAATTTTGGACAATTACGTACCTAAACCAATACATACAAATAAATTAATAATTTTATTGGACTTCGTAACTTATTTAAGTATAAGTACCTAGTACCTACAGTAATTCACTTTAATAGGTTCATTATTTTATTGAAATACTATGTTATTTGTCAGCTTTAAAAAAAGGTAGGTATAATTATAAATTTTATATGAAAAAAAAGTAACTGATTTTTAACTAAGATAAGTTACTTTTATTTCCTAATCAACTTGTAACTTTAAAAAGACTGAACAAAGAAAAAATGTATTCTATTATGCATGAAAATTTGAAACATTATTTGTGAACTTTTATAAAAGCAATAAGTAAAAACGTAAAATATAATAATGTATATATTTCAAATTGAATCAAATTTTATAGATTTACACTTGGATGTGGTTTATTTTCTCGCTGGGCTACACATAAGTACATAACGCATCTAGTCGGTGATCATTATCCACTGTTCCTGAAATAATATTATAATATATTTTATACTTACGATAGTTATAATATGTTAAAATACACATCACTGTGATTAATACTGTTAAACGAACAGTTGTATAATGTTTTGTACGTGTTTACATATAGACAAAATCGACCTTTCTGATATCCGTCAAATCCGTTTACCATCACTACCAATATAAAAATATATATTTTCCACCTCAACAAGTTTCAGTTTTTAGGATTTGGTAACCCTTTGGTGCATTACTATAAAAAAATATTATACTAAATGTAGAGTATTTTTGATATTATTAGTTATTACAAAAAAAATTATATATGTAAATACACCAAATAAACAATAAGTTTTAATTTTATTTACATACATGTCACGTCTCTAAATTAAACAAATGGAAGTAAAATACAATTTTAATTCGGCAATAAATCTATATATCTACACTTTATCACACATTATATTACGAACGTAATCTTTTCTATTAATGGGGGAAATGCACCGACAGTGAAAATATTATCTACATGGTCTTTAATCTCTTTATATATAAATACGTATAGCTTTGCCCGGATTGAGTGAAAGATAATGAACGTAAAGCTTAAATAAAATAGTTAAATATTTGGAATTTTGACAATACCCACATATAGGTATGTACACATACTAAGAAAGGATTTTTAAAAATGTGTTTATTAATAATGCGCTGAGTGCTTACAGGAAGATTTTGATTCTGAAAATGTAAATAGAATATTGTTTTGTAAATATAAATGATTACAGCTAGTGAATATAATATACGTATTAGCTACTCTACGTTGTCATATAGAGAAAAAACTATTTTAGTATACATACATAATTAGTTATATAGAAGCAAAAATGCAGCTTCTAAATATACTTAACTATTTATTAATGAAGTTTGAATCATATAAGAGGTGGCATTTTTAAATTTATGATTACCTACAAATATCTTTCTAAAAAGTAAAATTTGCTGTGGTGGAAAATTAGAAAACCGAATAGGCGGTAATCTGTAAGGTCGGTTTTGGTGGAAAACGGTGACACCTCATAACATTATATAAAATTGATACTTTTGAAGTGATTCCTATACAATGATAACAATTATCAACCATTATCAAATAGTTGTTTTAAACTTTAACTTTCAAGTAGGTGTCTAAGAGTCAATGATCTACAAGTATAATGACCAATGTCACAGATATATTTCCGTAACACGAAAGATATTCAATTAGGATTTCTTTGACATTAAATCCTTGATTTTACAAAACATTATACAGATGAATCCTTTTACTCCCCCACCAATAATGTATAATCTATATTTTAATAATTTATATGAAAAACAATTAAGTGTGAACTATAATTCAATTATGTCTTCATGCAGTGTTAGATGTGAAGTATTACCCAATATTATGTAAGCTATTTAAAGAAATGTGCGTGGTAATCGAACCAACAGCAGGTCATTGATCGTAAACAAATAAGAATACACCCATAATTTAAATAATATTTATACAGGTTACAATTTATAATTCAGTGTCATTGGATTCAGTGGAAAATATTTAATGACCACTGGCGTCGCCGATGAATATTATATCATTTTTTGAAGGGTGATGACTGATTTAATTTCCTTTCAAAAAAAATAAAAGTCTTACCTATATACACTAAACAATATCATAGAATTTTATAAGATAATTGCAAACAATTTATGGAGACATTAATCTGTAACAATACATTGAAGATCATTATAATAGTATTGGGTGGTGTGTTTAAAATTATATATAAAAGTGTTTAATTGACATAAATAAATTAGGAAAGCTATAATAAACTAAAAAAAAATATTATAAACTATAATTTCATGTACAATGTATACTAAACTAACCAATAACTGCAGACACTATATAAATATCTTAATAACTACAATCGTAAATTCGTAACTATATGTAATGGCAAATATTGCCTATTGTTAACTAAGGAACGGGCAGACGGACATAACGGGGAAACCTACGTTTACAAACCTAAAAGAAATGTAGGTTTGTATGGTATGTATGTTCAATATATGTAACACTAGTTGAATAACCCGCGCTGTGGAAGCAAAATCATATTTCAATTTTTAGCTATCCCATGTGACGTTGCCGGTGAGATTCGCTTATGGTTATGCAAACAGTATTTTATCAGTTGTAGTATACCTAACTTGCGGTAGATTGAGAACCCAGTGAGATGAGTGATAAAATATAGCCTATATTATCATGGCTTTGTAGTTGAAAAATATATTTATACACTGTACCTCAAATAGTTTTGAATTCATAGTTCATCATCCCTGATTTTTAGTAGTATTTAATATTTATATAATAATACATTTTAGGGGTTATTTTATTTAAATCGACGTTACTATACCTAAAGCCTAACCTAAAAAGTTTCAATCTCCACCTTGAATCATAAGATCAATGGTTGACTACCACTTCAAAATGCGAATATCAGAAAATCCTTTCTTATTGCACATTTAGATCATTAAAGGAACCACTATTCCAAATATTAAGTTCGTAAGTTTTGTAGGTATTTAAACCAATTTGTATATTTAAAATTAGATATTGCTTGATAGATTGAGCTCTGTTGTATTTTTACAACACATTATTTTCCCCTTTAGAGGTTAAAATCCAAAAATTCTTTCTTATAGGACCACTACGTTATGATAGCTATCTGTATGCCAAAATGTCAGCCAGATCCGTCCAGTGGTTTGGGCTGTGCGTTGATTATGAATCAAGAGGACACTTTCGTTTATATATAAACTATATAGATATTAGATATGTAATGTATGTTTCCAAGTGTATGAGGCCTTATAGACTCGAGAACTATTGAACCAATTTTCCTTGTGATTTAGCGAGTGTTCTTTGTTTCGTTTTTCAACCTCTATAGGTTGCTTTAGAGTGGTCAACAGTGCTCCTACTACAGTCATTAGTACTCATTACACATGGATTACGTTTTGGCTTACGAACATCAAATCATTTTTTTGTTTATATAAGTAACTAACTGATCCCGTGCACTTCGTTGCCGTTAAATGTTCCAACTCTATATTATTCAAACTTTCGTATGCTTAGTACACACTTACGTGGTGGTACGAAGGTACCATGAAAATTGCAAACCTCAAGCTATCATTATTTATGCTCTTAGTCAGTGAGTCAGTCAGGACATTTTCGGTTATATTATATTATAGCCATCCCGACTGGTGTTTCCCGTGAGACACTCTTGTGATTATGCAATCATTATATTTTCAAAAATATTGCAGACCCCCGAGACTCGAGAGGCATACGTAATTATAAAAATATTTTATTAACACGTTGTTTATGATGTGCATATGTAGGTTCCCGGGAAAACTGTCGAAAAGTTAGCGTTAAGCATACCTTTTTTACTAAGTTATGTGGTTTTAACCAAGTATAATATACAATCATAACCAATAGCAACCTTACAATAAACAAAAATGTTATATTATAACTTAGTTTATATTCTTGCTGGAGAGATGACGCCACTAGTGTATTGTATTTTTGACATCAAGACTTCTTACTTTTCCGGTGGATTTTCCTGAAATATTCTTTGATATAAACCTTGTCCTGAGAATAACAAACACAACAAAAAAAAAATCAGCAAAGCAGAGAAAAAAGCAGTTTTTGAGCCAACCTGTGATAAAGATTTTCATTTTGCTTTTATATATAAGGGTATAAGGTTGCCATTGATAACCTACCGAAATAAAATCGGACTATATCTGAACTATATCGAACTATATCTGATCGATACGCTATGGGAATATTTTTAAATAAAAAAAAAACAATATTTAATTAATTGTTTTTTATACAAATGTAAAACAAAATACAACGTCTATAATATCCATAATATTATGTTTGTAACAAGGCATATTTAATATTTATAAATATAAATAAATCCACATGGAACAAGTTAGGAAAACTCACTCTTCAAGCGTAAAAATTCCCTGTTTCTAAACGTATTTTAACACAACGCCAAAATAATCTATAATTCTATAGGTTAAATTACATAATTTAAAAACAATTATTTGGTAACCTATATATTTTGGTACCTTTTTTTAATATTGGCTACTATGATACTATATTAAATACTCATATTTTGATTATTTTTTCAATACCTACTAGTTGGTATGAATTTACTTTGAATAGGACCTAAGTTTTAAAATCTTATAATACAAACAATCGTACCTAACTATGTGTGAACTGGCAACTAACGGACGGACGGACGGACACGATATAAGATGTACTAGGCTTATGTTTAGAAACCTAAAACTACTTGATAAATTTAAACCAAAGTTCAGAGATTATTCTTAGAGATATCAGAAAAATTTAAAGAGTAGTTTGAACCACGCCCGAAAATATACTTAATAGTTAATGATACATCCAATTCACCACAGACTGATTTCTCATCTCGGTCGAATTTGTTCACAAAGGTAAGTACCATGATACAGTATCGTATTTTACGTTAGTTAATTTTTTCCCGGCCAAAGTCAGGTTATACCTGCTTATACAGCTAATTTATTATACATTTGAAAAAAAATAACCAGTTATTAAATAATAATGTTATATTGTTGTAATTATAATATTATTAATAAAATAATACACATCTCAGAAAATATTATGTATGGCTTATGTCGTACTAAAATATTTTAACAGATATACATTACTCGATAAATGTCTGCTTAAACCAGGGCTTGAAATCGAAATTTTCAGTTTCGGTTTCGATATCGATTTGTTTTTTAACCAGCATTCAAAATCTGTTTTAAGCCCTGGTTTAAACCGTATAAAATATTAAAATATAAAATCGATATAATATAGTATATTATGGATCCTATTATGTTTGCCTATGTTTGTTCTAAATTATAACGTAGGTATGAAGTTCTGTAGTTTATTTTTTTTCCTGCCTGTAACAATGATTTTTAGTACTCTGTGGTTCAGACGATAATAGTAAGTTTAGCTAAGCAATAAGCTGGTGAGAGTAGTTGTGTAACAAACCCTACAAGTCTAGTTAAATTATCATCTTAATTATTATGTAACAACTGTAGTCTGTAGGTATACTTAGTATAAAACTGTATACATGTGTTGACGTCGGCCACCACAGCAATACAACTTATTGATGTCCTACACATAAATCGAAATAATACTATAGTATGAAGCAAATGAAGGAGGTTGAAGTACAAAAACATTTCATTTGAAAATCCAGTACAACCATAATGTTGAACAACAATTTGCAATTCCAATACGATAATGTGAATGTTAAACACCAACGTGCACAGTACCTAAGTTTAGTTAGATGTTGGTGGCTACAACCAATAAATAGGATACCTACATATCGTTGGAGGTGGATCAATATTATTCGTTAACATAAAATGTAAACAATGTATGACAAAAACCGAATACTAGTTGAAGTATTCAAATCGACTTAAGTGTTTAATAACGATTGTTTTTAAAAATTATGAAAAAATCAAGTTATCTTAACTCCTTATTTTTTTTAGTTATAAACTTATAAACATAAGAAGTATGATATTATTCTGTATACAATTAAAGTAAGTTGTTAATTTATCTTTGTTAATAATAGAAGACACAGTGTGACAGATACAAGATTAAAATAAATCAACTACAATACAATTTGGATTAATAACTATTAGTTATAAACATTGATAACTGAAAAAAAAATTGAGTATAGTAGGTATTTAACATAAAAATAATTGAATATAATACACGTTTACTTAATATTTAAAAAAGCAAGCCCCAGAATAAAATAAAACCCTATTTATTTTAAATGAAATAGTTTCTATTTAAATAATAATAAGATTTTTGTATTTTTCAAAGTTATATAATATTACTTAAGCAAAAGTATTACAATTTTTTTATTTTTATTTTTTATAAATACACGTTCAACACTATTAAATAGTTTGGAAAGGAAGAAAATTATTAAAAAAAGTGTTACACATAGATTAAATCAAATATTTGCACTTTTTTGTTTTACTAATAAGCAATTTATTGAGAAATACATTTGGTGTATATTTTTAAAAACGATAAAAAATATAAATACACAGATTTTTTCTTACATGTATAAATTCCATATGAAAATAAGTTATTTCATTCAATGTATAATATAACCAACAGTATCCATTTCTGAACGTTCGTATAGTTCTGTAATTGGAATTTCATTGGCGTCTGGATGATAGTGCAATATGTTATTATTTATAAATTGAGATAGTTTCTTTTCTGATAGCATTTTTTCGTAGTCTTTTTCATCAAACGAAATTATTTCGGGTAAATGAACGCAATACTGAAAAATAAACAGTATGATTTTTAAAAATAATGTATCCAAACATCTAAGACTCATAGAATGTTCAAGACATCATGAGTTACATCTGAATCAATAAAATAATACAACCACTTTTAAAAAATATTTATTATACCTGTGAAATATGTATAGTATGTGGTTTTAAGAAAAATTCTTATTAATTTTTAATTTTGATGATATTAGTCGGGTTATGTTACGTAAGAATTACATTTTATGCACAGTACCTATCATAAGTATACAATCTTTACTTACTTCTTCTAGCTTATAGAATTTTGATTTTTCAACATTAATAGTCCTATAGACCACCTTGACTTTTGCGATTATCCTATTGGGAAGTGGTCTTAATTCAAACAAAGCGCTTAATCTAGAGCGTATTGCATTCAATGCCTTTAAAGTTTTATCAGAGTTCAACACGGCGTTTGACGATAACAGTTTAGGTAACTCTGTATTCCAACCGTTTTTCGATGCTATTTCTCTGGCCATCTAAAAATATCCGTTAGGCAAGTGTAATATTATGATACATTACAAGTTATCAGATAGTAAAAATAAATATTTATTACCGTACTGCTGATTTGGAAATAGTTCAATAACAATTTAGCATTAATATTTCCGTACTGTAGCAAACTTCTTGTCCATTCTTGGAGTACATTTGGTATACCTTCCAACAGCGTTAGGCTCACTGCAATGTTATCGGCTTCCAACAATTGTGCTATCAACATACATACAGCACCACCCCATGATATACCGATTAAAGAAACATTACCGCATTTGGTGATCGATTTGAGTTTCTGGAAAAAATTATTGAATCAAAATTTAGTGTTTAATTTTATATAAATAAACCAATAAAGTTGCACAAACTGAAAACATTAATAAAAAATAATATTTTTATGATATTAACCTGTACGAGTACTCTCGCTACGTGTTCAATGGACTCTATAGTTTCGGGTAATCTTGCTTCGAATGCTGGATATATTAGATTGTCATACATTGTTTTCATTCTTTTGGGCATGAATCCTGTAACGACAAACACGGGCAAACCAATGGAATCTGTAAATCTGGGACTGTTTGTGGAAACTTCTATAAAATCAATTTCCTCTGTAACTGTGTCTCCAAACGCATTTAATTCATCGACAGACGCAGGCAGTTCCGCAATGATTTTTGAATAAAATTCCCTGCTTGCTAAAAAAGCACAATAAAGGTAAACATAGTTTTGTTTTTCAGAAAATTTAGTCGCCAAATATCGATAATATTCGTAGTTTGGAATAATTATTCAAATCAAAATTTAGTCTTTCTAATATGAACCGTTGTATTTTTTAAACACACAGTAAGTAGGTATATTACGCATAAATATTCAAAAAGATTAATGAAAAATATCTTCTATTAATTATTAATCTATTATTTCTTTTAACTATCTTGGTACTTTTCATAATTCATATTTTGGATTAACATTAAAATACATTTTTTTTATTTTTAAGTCATTGACTTTTATTCCGAACTATTAATTTTTCATCCTTAACGACACCATTTATAGACAACTATTATTACCAATCAATTTTTCGTCATATTCAGTGCATATTATTGAAGGAGACGAAATGTTATCAACATTTAATAGTAATTTATCTAATGATGGCACAAGATTAGAAAAATTAGGTTCCGTAGCCACTAAACTCCATGAAAGACAAATAGTCTTTGGACAAACGCCGTTTGCTCTTAATTCTGTACAGGTGTTTTCTCCACCACTCATAATACATACAAATATAGGTTTCAGATTCCTTAAAGTTGGATCGCTTTCAAGTACATATTGAATGTTGCGTATCTTATCTTCTTCATCACTCTATTTTAATAATAATAATACAATATTAATTAACAGTTACCTTCAATTTTGTGTTTTAAAAATGGACAAAAATTAATGAAATGCGAATAATTATTTGTTTTACATATCCTATAGAGCTATAGTGAACAAGTCAAGTTAATATGTAGGAAGATAATGTATTTAAATTTAAAAATATTATTAGTTGAATCCGATAAACAAATGTTATAAAATGTAATAACAGTAAAGTTAAAAATTATATTTAATGTAATGTAATATCAGTAGAAGTTTATAAGTATCTAAGTACATGACCGCTATAACAACTAAACATCAGAAAAAATAATGTTTATGTCAACAAACAACATGATATAATAAATAGTATTTTTAAATAAAAAATTATTTATTTTATAAAATATTATATTATGTAATATTATTATTTATGTATTCAGTTTTTATTTAGCAAAAACAAATACGTTTTTATTTTAAAACAACTATTTTAACTATCATGTTAGTTCAAACCAATTTACAATAATGAAAATTATAAATCAGATTCGTAATTTAATCTAAATATATTATATAATTACCAACGTGGCGAAAAAGATCCCTCCAAGGGGATAAATTGCAGTTGTATCATTTAATAACAGAATTAAATCTTCCTTTGAGTTCAAGTTTGAATCCGATACTATTTGTATCATAACATTTTGATATCGTGACATAAGTAAATTAAACCTGAACCATTATATCGTATCGAGTTAAACAATATTTCAATATGTTAATTCAACGAATTCAAAATAAAAATAACAAAAATGAGTTTATAAAAACCTTCTTGATGCAGTGGTGGACATGGAGTATTTTTTTAACGCCACAACAATCTTTCGAGCACCTCTCATTACTATCCATTCAACAATATCAATCCAAGAACTATATTTACTTCCTATAGAACCAAATAGTTGAATATTTTAGATTAAGACTAACAATCAAATTCTCGACTATCTACATTCTATAGGTAATGATATCTTACCGACAATTAAATACACTCTGTTAGAATAACATTGATATTTCTCATAGTCTGATCCTTTTAAGAACTTTCCTAATGTCTTTTCTCCTTCTAGAGCCAAAACAACTCGATTAGCTTCTATTCCTTGAGATGTTAAGCTAGATTTAAAGATAAGAAAATAATAAACATTTTGCGCACAATTAAGTTTAAATAAATAACATACTATAACGATTGCATGGCTTGTTCTCTTGAACAAGGGCCGGTTAAAACGTGTTTATCAAACGGTTTGACAATACCAAGATCTATTCCCATTTGCACTTCATTCTGAACTTTCCGTTTTATTTCACTAGTTTCTGCCAACAGGCTATCTGGACTAACACAATAAAACGTAACATTTTTCAAAAAAATAACCATTCCTGAAATGTAAAAAATGTTTATAGGTAAGTACGTAAATCTTGTGGTAATTAGCAATCCTGTTACCTAGTTTGTTTTTATTTTTCATCACAGTTTTAGTCAATTGAAAAAATTGTCCACGATATCCTATTGATCGAACAGCTGCATGAAATTCGTGGTCGTGGAGACAATTTAAAATTATGGCTATACCTTTTCCCTTGGTAGCCATCCTAAGTTTCACTTCAAAATTATCATGATAACTGAAGATTCTAGATTCTGGAAGCTTTAAATCATAGTGAATATTGAATTATTATTAATATTTTTATTCAAAATATTGTCTTATGGGCATTTATTTTTAGTGAAAGTCTGACGTTCTTACCGAAGGGAATTTATTCTTAAGTACCGTGCATTGTTCTTTATTTTCAACTGTGATATATACAGAGTACCCTAATGATATGGCTACAGCAATAGCTGCTTGTCCAATAGCATTGAATCCGCCATTAACTAATATCGTTTTTTCAAACATTTTATCAGTTGGTAAATTTAAAACCGTCAATATGTAATATGCCTATCAAAAATGATAATATTAAATTAGACTATAAAAATATAAATGAATAACAATGCAATCATGTACCTACTCCCAGAATTAGACTGCCAATGATTAAAATAATAATAAGATACAACGACATCATTTATTTATGTTTGTTAAATATTTAATAAATACTATATTTTCATTTTGAAATATTTACCATTGAATATGAAATCGGAATAGTAGCTGCGTCTTCTAACGTCTGGTCTGATGGAATTATCCATGTTAAATTTGGATCCGGTGAAATTTGATTGGATGTATTCTTTCTAAATGGCGCAATTCCCATTATCTTTTTACCATCAACCGTTATTCCAGAATATTCCAAATGGCCAAGTTCGTTCTAAAAAATAAAAATATGATTTAGATATTATATTTTTTCATTTTTAGAATTTAGAGTAATTCATAATTTATGTATATTTTGTGTATACACGTGTAATGTGTAATATACCTATCGAATAACATAATACATTTTTTAATAGTCAAACATTTTTATTCAATAGAAAATAACATAAACTTTTTTATTTGTCTGGAATGTCAGTAATTGTAATAAATAAAAAAATGTATGGGTAATAATTATTTTGATGTACACCAAAGCCGTACCTGTCTCCCCCGGTAATTTTTGAGGGTTACGAAACCTAATGTAAATTAAACATTTAACAATTTTTTTAATAATATTTCATAACCCCACCCCTCCCCGCTACCAGAAAAAAAATGTTCTGAGTATAGTCTTGGTGTACATGAAGTTCTCATTTAATTTTAATATTAAACATTAGTTCTTCTAAATGTAGGTTATTACCTATACACAATAGTATCAATATCTTTAAACTAGTATCAAAGGTTTGAACTTTTGTAATATTTTAGTTTGGTCGAATTTTTAAATGACATGTTTTCAAATTTATATGTATTTACATATATTATTTTATACATAGAAAATTCCATGATTTTTTAAACAATTGAAATCAAGGTTTTTAGATCAAGCCCCTATCATGTAATTTAAATTTTAGGTAGTTAATTTATGTTATAATTAGTAATTACAAATAAACACCTGTAATATTCTTATAGTCACTTACATCCATTAAATTGTTATTTACAGATATATCCTGGAAGTTAATTCCGAAGTATTTGACTTTCAGGCCATCTAATCTGAAATACAAAAATAAAATGTTTTAATTTGTATAGGAAATATTCAAAACTATATTTCGGGAAAAAGCAATAATATGAATAAATTAAATGAATTTCTGTGCAATATGTATGTAATATTACCATCTTTGAATTTTCCACGGAAACAAAACTTGACAAATTAATCTTCTTATTTTAATTTTAAGGGCTAATGTCTTTAATAATTAAGCTTGACTGTTACTTAAAATTATTAACTTTCTTACAATATCACAACTATATATTTATATACAAGTGTAAATGTCTAATATATAATTCATTTCAAATAATATATTTTAATAAAATGAGTAACAAATGAATATAATCATGGTATTGTTTTGAGTAAACTTAATATATAGCAACATCTATAGAAATTGTATAAATGAACTCCGACATTTCTACAATAATATACCAATTTTTACTACATTCTAATTCCGAATAAATCAAAATATGAAAATATGACGTATGTATAATGTATATAATATGCGTGTTAGTTTATCTATCCTATCTCAGCAAATGTTGTATAGCTCGTAAAGAATTATTTTCTTTATTTAGCAGCACATAACAAAAACAAAAACCTATGAGAGCACCAACTGAACTTAATTTATGAATATGGTTTCGAAAGTTAGCATAATAGGTAGGTGGTTTACGAAATTACCGAGTACCTACTAGCCAACTCAGTGGTGTAATGACGGAGGGGGAGCGTACACCACCATGCCTTTTTTTTTCTTTTTTTTTTTTTTATTCAATAAATAATAAATAATTACTATTATTTTTAATTCACCCCATTAAGCAGAGCTTATGGCGAGGTAAATATTAGTTGTTAGAGTACAATAGATAAATAAAGATACGTATTTCCTAAATGGTATACAACTAATGTTCATGTAACAACCAGTTTACAATAGTTTTTTCTTAAATTCATAATTATTCTTTAATACACTATCAAAAATATTTTTTTCAGATAGAGTAGCATAACATTACAATTTATTGGACCTAAATAATCTACGAGCTTATTTCCTATATTCTTTTTTGTGTAACTAACATACATGTCATATGCCCTGTTTTCCCGTATATTAACTTGGTTAGTAGTAATTTTACATGTCATAAATATAATAGAGAACTGCCTGGAGAAATACCTGACTGGTAGAACTCTAAGTTCTTTATAATTTATGGAAGTCAAGCCATAAATTGATGAACTATAATATTTAAGTACTCATTTAATATAATATATTTTATAGAAACAACACATAAAACTCGAATCCCTTATGATAGCTGTACATAACTAAAATAATATATTACTTATAAATTCTAATTCTAATCACTATTTCAATATTGCATATAAATATATTGGCATACAGTATAAAAATGCAGTTTAGACCACAGATGATTATTGGGAATTTTTTTCGGAAAACCTATATGTAAAGTATATATTTCAACGATAAATTTTTTTTTTTAACAAATAGGAAGATATAAAATAACGTTAGTCATCAAGTATACAATTGTATACAACATCAAATAATGTGTTCTTAAAAAAAATAACTTTTTGGTTTTTCTACTCACAATTTTTATAGGTTGATAATTAATCCGAAAAATGCATACGATAAGATCAATATTTATTGATATTTATGTTTAAACCGTTTAATGCTTACGTAATATCACTGATGTAAGTCGTAATCGCATTATCTGTTGAGACGTTACAACTTGAATTGACAATAAGATTTCGGACAATAGTTCCCCATTTGCCGTCTTTATAAATATTCACAAACAACTGTTTGCGCAACTGTTCAGCATAAAATGTGTGTTCAATATTGAAATCAGGACCCGAATTGTCCAATAAGAAAACAAATCTAAACATTAGAATATTTTTAATACTTTTTGTTTAGATCTCATAATAATAATATTAGATGCCTACTTGATTTGGTTAAATAATCCCTACCTTATCTTATTTGATTTATTTGCATGTAACACTTCTTCCATAAATCTCGTTACCTTTACATATGGTATTACTTTCGTAAAAATGTAAAGATAACTTTTTGTTATTTTACATTCAGCTAAAGAATTTTTAATGATCTCGTAAAAATTTGGAAGGTCCGTAATATATTCCAATTGTATACTAATTATTTTTATTTCTTTGATCTACAGCAACAAAAAAACTCAATTATTTTAATATTTCACAGTGACAATAAATTCAAATAAACCTTTTTAATCAACACCAAATAATTTCCATTAAACTGTTGTTGCATAATAACATTCCATTCTTTGGTACTAGACATTGGTTCTTTTGATGTCACCAATAAATGAACTCTTTTAGTGTTTTTTAAAATTGAAATAACATTTGTCATTTGATCATATGGTAGTAATATGATATTGTGGTCATTGTGAATGAACTTTTCTGGATTGGTTTTATCTAAACTCACAATTGTGTGCTAAATAATTGAAAAAAAAATTAAACAATTTGTAAACTTTTTAAAAAAAATAATGAAAACTTTATAAACTAACTTGAATTCCTATCTGAATGTCAAGTATTTGCTTCACTAGTGTGATGGACTGATTCAAATTGTTATCATTATAACTGTAATAAACTTTGAAATTGTTCATGTTGGGATTTGATTGAAATTTTTTACATTCAAATATGACTTGCAAACAGTTATTGATAAAATTAATTTCGTTCTAAAGAAAAAAAAAATATTTATACATTCAACATACCTATAATTATAATAAAATGTATGGGTGTGAAGCCAATATACCTCACAATTTGGATTAGCTAATTGTACAAATTGTTCTTCTTCTAATCGTAGTTCAAATGGATTTAACATGCTTATTGAAAATGATTTGATTTCTGGATGCAAAATATATATCCCCTCGCCGTTTATTTCGTTAGTATTAAAATTATAATAAATAGGAACATCTAAAATATGAATAAAATATATTTGAATAAGAATATTTACATATTATTATTCTTAAATTTAAAAATATGTACGTTAGTTTGGACCTTTAAGTAAAAAACATAATTATATAAGGGTTTTAATTTTTTAAAAAAAGGACATACTTGTAATTATAAAATAGATGCATACCTTTTCCTACAGAATCTTTGAATTTAGATGGATCAATATACATTTTACGAATAGTTGATACATCTGCTGGATTATCATTAGTTTCCATACTTTTATGAATAAGAAATGTGAAAATTCCATTAAGAAATCTCATCCAATCACCGTCCCACTTTATGTTTCCTCGATATTCTATGAAAATAAATATAAATATGCATTAATTTAGAGATAACTCTATGTTCTAATTATGCGAGGTGGGAATGGACAAGTATTAAGGAATATTACATATTATTTTCATTCACTTGACAAGTGATTGTTTAAAATACGGTTGTTACCCATTTACCCGACATCATCCCATTCAAGTTAAAATCGTACATATTTATGTCACTATTTCAAAATCAAAATAATTTTGAACTTTTATAACTAAAATTATTTAAAAACCAAATAAATGTTTAGCATTAAAAATCAAATTATACATATAATTTACTCACAAGACTAAATCACAGTTATTGAAATATATTTTTGGAATAGTAAAACAAATAAATAATTTAAAATTACATCTACACATAAATACATATATATTATATATACTATATAGGTATATATATATTTTTTAATAAATATAGTATAACACTATTAAATAAACATTATCAAAAACAAACAAAAAAGTTTATTTGTTAACATTTTAAAATATTATTTTATATTTTGAATATTCATGATTTTACCTTCAAAATGTAAATCTATATTTGTCACAGCCTTGAATTGTTCACCGAGTTCATATCCATTATGCTCTAACAATGAGTACAAGTCATGTTTTGAAATTGAACTATGTGGTAAATCAGAAATTGTATCTGGGTACTTCATCTTTGGTTTTATTGGATTCATATCAGTAGCGTCTGGTCGTAATATTTTTCCTGAAACTACTACTTCATTTTGCAAGCATATTTCAAAGTAACCACTTCCACATTGTACAAGTGAATAGAATTCTAATGTATCTAAAAGTAAATAAAATATTGAACTAAAGTCTTTCATAAATAAAACTAATGTTATAAAATATAGTCATGACATAAGTAATTTAATAAAAATAAAAATTTTAAAAATATTTTATTTATGGTAGCGATTATTTAATAACATGTTGTATTTAATTATAACATGTTTAAAATGTATTTATTTATTTTTTGTTTGTTTATTCATACTCGAACTTTTGTTTAAAGATTTATTAAATAAACTAAAACCAGATGAACATACCTACGTTCATTTTTTTTTTTATAACTTCGTAAAACATAAGTTCATATTTCATTTATCAAAGTTACCATAGTTTATGCACTATTTTAAAATTAATAATCATACAATTATTTTAACTTGAAAATAGATAAATATAAAATAATAAACTTTTTATGACTGATTTAATATTTGTTGAATTAATTTAGTAAAAAAGTATAAATAAAGTATAATATGTTATTTTTTCAATAAATACGTTTAAGGTAGGAACTCACCATTTGCTGCAATTTCAATATTTTTTCGGAAATGTAGTTCCTCAAATGCAATAATCTCATCAAAGTGTAATTCATTTTGTATTATTATAAATGATTTCCATGCGTGAAGCTACAAATTTTAAATGTGTTATTATTTATCATTTAGTTAAGTAAAAAATCAAAAAACTCACTAAAAGAATAGAGCTAGGTAAAATATGTCGCCCGTTGATTTTGTAATCAAATAAAGTATGTTCATTATTTAAATGTATTGTAAATAGTCTCTCGCCTGAAACTCTTAAAGACTGAAAAACAAGTATTGAAAATAATTACGAAAATTAAAATGAAGTATCTATGTTAAAAATATTAAAGTGGTACAAACTGACGATACTTGGCTTAAGTTAAAAAATGAATGCATTGGTATTTTTATTACATATTATATAAAATCATGATAAATACTATTTTCCAATATTACAATTTAATTAAGAACAGATTTAATATATTTATTGTGACTAGTTACAAAAAAAAACATTGAAATTGAATAAATAAGTATTTCGACTGAAAATACCTATTTATATTACCTATGAATATATTAAAAAAAAACAAGCAGTTCATATATATTATAAGTAACATGCTACTAGATATATTTCCTCTGCAAGGAAAATTGAGGAATCATAGATATGTTTTTGAGTATAGTGCAGTCGAAAAAGATCTTTAATAGTTACATTTTGCTACGTTTTGTTAGGAATTGAATTAATTATTTTTCTTTAGTTATTATTATTGTGTATTTGCGTTTATATGGAAAAAAACAAAGTGTTACGAGATTCAGCCTCGCCAAAATCAGTTGAAAAGATAATTTGTACCTAAACCAAAAACATAATACCTGTGTCAAAAATACGTGGGCGTCTCGCTATGAGATATGCGATAAAAATAAAATATTATTTGTACGTCATAGAAAAATTGATCGGACATTCTTTTGTAATATTTCTAATTTTTTTTATTGTAATTTTGAATAATATTAATTTTTTTAGTGTATTCGTGACATTAATTCTCAATTCTCATATTTTATGAACTAACATTTTTTTTAACTTTAATTTATTATATGAATAACGATTTTTAGGATTTTGTAATTTTTTTTTTCTGTATTTGTTCATTGAAACAATCTCAAGGTATTTGTCAATACTTGTCACACGTAGGTAGTAGGGAGATCAAATGATCTATTTATCTTTGTATATATCGCTATATCTTATCCAAGAGGAGACATGTGCGTTTTTCACTCCAAGTGGAGTGGCACCTAATTGGAAACCGAATGACGCAATTGGACAATAAAAATGGTGATCGCTTAGAAGCACAATTTTTTTTTTGCACTTTGCTATGAATCAAATCGATGACTGTGTGAGTGGTAGTCAACTACGCAACCATTGTGTCACTCCGGCCCAATATTGTGATTTTAAAATATATTTGTATGATTTATTTAATGTTAGTATCAAGTTTGAAATTTATTTATTACTTATAAAATGTAATACTACTAATATTAACAATTACGTTTGAAATATTATACTTACTGCTTGCGTCATACTTTTTAATGACCATTCTTCTTTGTGGTCCCAAGGAAATATAGAATGTAAAGTTTTAGTTTGTCGGCATACTGGATAATTTATTGATGGGTAGAATGCTTCAATGTTAGGAGTCATACCGTTATTATACATCCTGATAAATATGGAATACATGTGTTTCATAGTAACATCACAGATAAATTATTACATAAAATAATGTACTACCTATTCACTTACTTTCCAAAAGCACTTAATAAGAACTTGACTGAATCTTTTGAACTTCTATGTGTAAGTGGTATATTTGTCACTTTTTCTGGTAATGATCGTTTAAGTATGGCTTGCAGAAGCCCGTGTGGGGCAATTTCAATAACAATTGCATCTTCGGGTATATGTCTGGAAGCTTCTTCAAATAAAACTTGTCCCAGAAGATTGTTAGTATGATATTCAGGTGAACTATATTTTGCTACTTCATTTCCCCATTCGGATTCAGGTACAGAGCTACTCACCCATTTCGATGATCGAGGCTTTGGTTCTGGAATAACCTATGAACAAAAATAATCAATGAAAACGGGTTATTCAAAGAATACAGTTTGATTGGTCAGTACTTTTAATAATTCATATCAAAATTACCTCTTTCAAATACTTGAGTAAAATCGGCGCCGCTGGTTTTATGTACTGGCTGTGGTATGCAATATTAGAAACATTAACAAGTTTGGCAAATACGCCTTCTGATTTCAATTGTTCAACAAAACTCGATACGCTAGCCGTTGGCCCAGACAAAGTGCTGCTGTCAGACGCATTGTGACAAGCAACTTCAATATCATGTGGGAGCCTATCTTTAATGTCGTTGTACCCTAATCCTATTGCAGCCATTGATCCATCGATTAGTTCAGTCTCTATCGAAGCTCGACCTCTTGCATGTGCAGCAAGTATCATTTGCTCCGCAGTGAAACAGCCATCAGCGTAGGCGCACCCCAATTCGCCGACTGAATGACCAATAATGCCATCAGGGAAAACGTCAATACTCTTCAACACGTCCAATAAACCTATCTATTAAAAACATTAATTAAAGAATCGTTTTTAAAATTCAATCACTTGGGTTGTATTTAAATAAACCTGTATCGCCGCTATACCAACGAATGAGTTTAGTATATTGTCAAAAAGTTTGGGGTCTTCGTTTGTTAAAATGTCAATAAGATCAACACCCTTTGGCTTTAATATAGCATCACATTTGCGTATTGATTCGGCAAATATAGGAATATTTAACAATTGTTTTCCCATAGTATTCCACTGTGATCCCATTCCAGAAAATACGAACCAAATGGGCCGTTTTACTATCGCTGGAAGATACTGTAAATAATAATTAATAAAAACTACAATACTGTAACAATAGTTCATAAGTTACCTACCGATATTTCTTCTTGTGTTTCATCATTTTTGTCTGGAACTATTGTAAAACTTCGGTAGTAATGAGCGTTCATAGATTTATAAAAAACACTTTGTAAAAGAGCTGCAAACTCTTCGTCCATTTGGCTACTTTTTATACGCTCTAAAAACTGGATAACACCTTCTTCGTTCCGACCAGATACGAATATAATTCGTGGTAAACCGTCTTCAAACATTTCTCCTTTTTCATAGATTTTTGTTCTACTTTTCTTATTTTGTTTTAAAATTATATGACTAAAAGAATTACACAAACCAAATGAGCTAATACCAATTATGTCTCCTTTCAATGGAGTTTTTTCAGTGACTACCTAAAAAAATATTTAGATATTGAAATGTACAGAAATGCAAATTATATTTTTAACACACTTCTATTTTTCCGGACAAAAGTGCTGGGCAATTTTGGTTTGGCTCTGAATAGTTTATATTTGGAGGTATATATCCAGAGTCTAAGACAATAAGTGCTTTAGCTAAGGATACTAAACTTGAAGAAGCTTCACAATGACCGACATTACTCTTTATGGAACCGACTTTTAATGGTTCTATTCTATTTGGAGTACAGAACACCTCACCCAGAATATTCAGCTCCATTGCATCTATTTTCTATTGGACAAAATATATGTAAATTATACATATCTTAAACACAATATTAAATTAAATTTGTGTAAAACGTTTTATACTTTTGTACATTATCATTAAATGAATTCAAACAAACCTTAATACCTAACCCTTCACCTTCGATGTACGCAACTTTGGCAGGATCTATATTAGCTTCTTTGTAAGCATTTAATAGAGTTTCTTTATAAAGGTGGTCAGAATAATGATAAAATAAATCATCTGTTTCTCCAAATATACCAGTCGCACTCAATAAAGTTGCGTAAGAACGTTTTGCTTCAGATAACTTCTGCAACAACACTACTACACAAGATTCAGATCTGTTCATTCCATTTGCTAAAATAATACATTATTATTTATTTTCTGTTTCATTTCAAACACAATAAATTGATAGTCAATTATAATATACTAAATATGCATACCTATTACAAAGCTGAAATGTATTAGTATACTTATAAAAGTTCCTAGTAGGTAGTAACATTTTTGTGAATTTATATAGCTAGGTTATCGACAATTAGGATACATCCTTCTAATCGAAAAAGTTAGTTTTCTGTCAACCACTTTGAATATTTATGAATTTAAAACAATATTTCAAGATATTTTTAGTTTATGTTAATAAATAGGTACTTATTATTATTATTTTATTTTTTGAAAGAAAAACAAATGCCGATATGAAAAAAACATAGGTATCTACATATAATATAATATTGTGTACAATATGTATTTATATTTCTGATTTGTTTTTATCGATTGTACTAAAATGAAATTAGGTAAATAAAAAAAAACTTGTTATGTTCAATTAAAAATAATCTTATTAATTAGATGTATGGGTAATTGAATATTTTATATATTATAATAGTATGTTAAAATATATTGACGTAAGCATACCATTATCACTAAATGATCTAGTTTCGTTTGTATTTGTCAATCTTCCTAATCCTTCAAGTTGAAGAGATACATTAGGATTCAAGCATAATTGACATGATCCGACAATCGCTGCATTTATCACTCCGTCTTCAATCATTCTTTTCGCCCGCATAATACCTTGTGCTCCCCCAATCCATGTTGCATCAGTTGTATAACTAGGTCCTATTTGCAACAGTAACATAAATTATGAGCAATAATCTATTAATATTTTAGTAACTTTTGTGTTCACCATTTAAGTTAAGTGTATAGGACAACCGATTTGCTTGCATTGCTCTGTTATGGCCTAAAAGACCAAACCCTTTTTGATGTGTATCAAAAACCTCAAAAAACTCTGATTCACTAACACAAGAACTCATGAAGACGGCCGTATTGGTTCCGGATAAATCAGCTGGATTTATTCCTGAAATACATAAAAATGTGTATTACAATAAGCACATTTTATAACTTAACTTATATAAACTGTAATACGAAGGTTTTACCTGCATCAACTATTGCTTCCACAGATCTTTCCAAACTAAGTCTAGTCAAAGCATCCAAACTCTCAGCCATTTTTCTATGTATACCGAAAAATACGTTGTCAAATTTGTCGGGAGTTTTTATTTTACCAACTCCATGTGGGGTTCCTAGTAAACCTGAAAAACGCATTAACCATATATAGGACTCATTTTAATGCTAGGTAAATCTGGAATATAATTCGATGTATAATGTACCTATACAGGTGTAATTTTAAGTTTCATTACACAATAAAGAGAAAGATATAATTTTAAATTATAGTTTACGTATAGGTTATATATTATAAATTACTTAATGACTGTTCCCAAAGGTATAAAACCCGTAGGTACTGACAACAACAAGAAAACAGTAAGTACAGAACAATAAATTAGTTTTATTTAAAAACGACACTTTAAAAGTTTAAACCATTGCATTTATAAAACAATTTTAACAAACTCACATAAATGTAAATGCGTTTATAAAATATTTTACAATCAAGCAATACTTTTATCTGTAGCGTTATAAAAGTTTTGCATACCACATACAATTTATATCATAAATGTATACTTATACATATATGTATTTTTTAATTTTATTTTTAGAGAATTCGGAAAAACCACTGAATTTAATCACATTTAACTTATCATTTTGATTTGACAAAATAAATAATTTCCGTTATTTTTTAGAAAATGAAATAATGACAATTATTGACGTCTAAAGTTATGTTATAAAGACGTAAATAAATGATTTTTACATACTTTTATAATTTATTACTAAAATAATATCATACTAAATGACAAACACAGCACGCTATACTCTATATTTTTTACTTTAATAAGTAACCATTAATGTTTTATAGAAACCTATTACTATTGACTATGAATACTAGGTATTACCAATAATATTACCTAATTTGAACTAGGTAGTTTTTACATTTTATTTGTTTCAATGGTGAAAAAAATAGATCTTTACGCAGAATCGGTTTGAAAATAAAAAAATATGTACCCTACCCAAAAACATATTTATGTTGAACAAATTATTATATACTATACACATTGTTACCTATTTAAGTATAGTAATGCCTAAATCTAAAAACAATTACCAAGTCAATTTATTGTTGTGTAAATTACAAATTACTTATTAGGTAATATGATAATAGAATATTTATTTTATAATTAATAAGTACACATTTTAATAAAATATTATATTTAAGAACATTTTTAATTTGGTGTAAAATACACCGTATACATTTGAGGTGACTCAAATAAGTATTTCTATAATAATTATTACTATTATTCAAAACCTATTTAAATATATATTTATTATTTTTTTTTAAGATAAAAAATATTGTCTAACCGGGTATCCATCGCCTGCTATCTGAAGTCACTCCATTCTTTTTGTCAAACAGTAGGTTTTTCAATTCATCCAAATTGTCGCATTCCGGGAAAAGGCCTCCAATACCAGATATTACGACTTCAACTTTTGGTTCCGTCATTTTCAAATCAAAATCTGGTTTTTCGTTTCACAGAGAGATTAAATTCCTAACAACTGCAATTTAAATTTACAGTTTTTATAGATCTGATTAAAATAATAAACGCATGGAGCAAAGTATTTATTAACAATTGTTTATTATTTTAAATAGAATTGTGCAAAATGAATTACAATTTAGGGTTTACCTCGACACAAAGCAATGGCATAATAAAATTTTTTATTAATCCATTCAATTTTTGGTTAATTAATTATTATTCAAAATTGTACAATAATTGGACATTGTATCCCGTGAAGAATCACAAAGGTTAAAATTTGCAATTCACATAAAATATTTCTGGGGTTTAACAACCGGAATAAATGTACATCGCTTACCTTCCAATGTGTTTTTAATCGTACTATAACATAACCAAATTACCGACAATGGAAACTAAAATAACAAGACTCGATTTTATATTCGGAGCTAAGTTACTTAAGAATACATAAGAATATGAATTATTAGTTTTACAATGACGTTTGTTTTATTTTGCTGTGGGACTTTTTTTTCATACCCACAGAAGATATTTTTTTTCAAAACCTTCTTGTGAAACCTCATCTATAACTTGGAAACATTACCTACGTATCCGGTTTGATTGAAAAAGTGGCGATTTTTGTTTTCCTTATCATAATACATTGCTAGGTAAAACTACAACCGTCGAAAAATGGCAAAGAAATGTGTATACAATATACATATACATTGTATATTGTACAAAAGGCGTAAAAAAATTTAAAAAACATAAAAAAATCATATGAAGTTAGCTACCTACCTACTTTGTTACAGCTAGTATAGGTACCTAACAAAGTTTATACTAACATAGGTACTAAGTTCATAACGAGTTTCACTTCCACCATAATGGAATACTATATTATTTATATAATCTATGTCATTAGGAAATGAATACAAATATTACAAATCGTCACGGTGTATTAAAGTCAAACTTAAATTTAAAATGTAGATATTAAAATTCTGGATACTAATTTTAATTTATTCAGAATATTAAAAAGTATCTTATAATAATATTTCAATAACAAATATTACATTTTAAATGATTGACAAGACAATGATTGATTTAATTACCACTGAAATATTAAACATCAAAATGTATTGAGTAGCTACATAATATTGAGAGGATTGATTATATTTAGTACGCATGCCTCATATTTTGATATACTATTGTTATAGATATATGTATAAATGTATAATGCATATCATATTATATTTATTGAATGATAATTTTGTTAATATGTTAACTGTTTAGATAGATTAATAATAATATTATATTTTCCTTGAGTTCTAAAAATAGTTTTATATTTATAATTGATTCTTGTTAATTGTATTATTTGTATGAGCATTATGGTACAATATATAATTAAATAATAAGTTAGACAAGTTAAATGACAGCCCTGAACCCATACAAGGCTACACCCCGACCCCAAATAGACATGAATAATAATAATGTATCTTAAACATATAACAATTGTTATTTATAATAATAACAAATATCAAATATATATCAATAAATGAAACGTTTAAACCTCGTGAGATGTAAAAAAATTTTATCTTAAGGGGGAAAGGGGGGATTAATTTGAGTGACAGATTTCACGATATATTGAAGGAAATGGAAATTCGTATTTGAATTGAAAAGATCCATTTAAATATTTAATTTCTTCCGAATTTGAACCTAAAATAGTTATTAAAAGAAACTGTGTTTATATATTTTTTAGATATTTTGGCTACAGTATGAAATACTCATGAGAAACCTTGTTATAAGTTTTAAATCTTTAGTTATAAATATAAAATATTTTATACATTTTGGACTAAAAAAAAATTTGCGAATTTTCAAAATTTTGATGAATTTGAACTTTAAATGCTTATAAAAAAACAAGTTAGGAAAACTCACTCTGCGAGCGTTCTAAATTCGCCTATGAATCTATGACAGTGTTAATCCGGACCTGTAGACGCTTTAGGTAGTGCTTTTCTGTATACCTGATTAATGTTAATGACTCGGACAGTCGGACTGAGTATAGGCATTATTATTTTCATAATCAATATTACAACTTGAAATGTTATTTACTTATATAATAAAAACATTTTGACAGCCCAATGATTAAATGGTTTCCACAATGGTACTTAGTACTACGTGGCCACGTGGGGGCGTGGGGCGCGCAGCACGACTTATCACATACCTACAAGTGCTACAACCTACTGAAAGTCGCGGGCCACGTCACGCGCTGTTTAGTTGGACTTCTTACCTTGTTCATTATAGGTTTCGTTACGTTTAGTGAAGTTTAATATAATCTAACGCCGCTAACGGCATTGGCCGGTATTATTATTTAGATTTAAATTAATTCGATAACGGCAGTGTCATCTAGTACCGCCTCTAATCATTTGTAACTCTAACGCGAGCATGAGAACTGGTCCTCGCAGCTGCTCAGTTCCCTAGTCAGATACAGCTGTCATGTGCGATTTACAGATGTACGATGATATTGGGGATGTGACCACGAGAGCCAAACACCATCGAATTACATTTTAGGAAAACGTATTGAGGGGGGCTTCAGCCCTGGGGATATATAATATGACTCCGGCCCGCAGTACAATTGCACAGTGGTCCAGTCCACCGCTGGACTCACACGCACTAACATAAACCTTCTGGACTAAACATGATTTCTATATTCTATCATTTTGACGATCTGACATGGCCTGATGGCCATGAATATGACGACTAATGATCAGCTAGTAGTCAGACACTAACCTATGTATTCCATAGCTTACGTACCTACAAAGTTCATCTTGTGTTTCAGTGTTTGATGCACGACTTTAGATAGAAGATTCTATCTAAAGCCGTGGTTTGATGCCATGTCATTATCAATAAATTGTTCATAACTTTAAAATATTATTTTTTCTGACATAATAATGTCACAATGTGACAGTCACATTATCCAAAATAGTTCAGCTGATCTAGTGTCGCTTCTATTTTGTTCAGCGATAAACCTGATGGTCCTAATGTCTATCTATCTTAAATCGTGGTTTTCAGTCATTTCGTCTTGTTTAATTTATTGTTCTGTAGCACGATCTAGGATATATCTTAAATCGTGTTCAGTAATCATGTCGTTTGTCGTAAAATGTTGAGAACCAATGACAGAATCGATTTTAAATATTCGTTCATAACTTCCAGTGATAACGTGCTACCGTGATAACAGTTAGTTAAGCTAAAAAGTAAAAACTGACTGTACTGAAAAGTAAAGATAAATAATAATATTATAAAATTATATGTTTTGAGTTTTCAGAATTTTCTATTGATCTAGATTTGCAATTTGACCCAACCAACAGTTTTATAACAAAGTATGCACATTAGTTCAAATTCGAATATTCTCGCGGTCAAGCTTTGAACACCGGACGGCTCATGTTTTTTATAGATGATTATATGTAATCTGCAGTCGGTGCTGTAAATCATACACACTCAATACTTAACTGAACACATTTTATTCAACTGATTGTGCTAAATTTAAAATTGTGTGTACCTATGGGTTAAAATATTATTTTCCAGTTATACAAAGCCTTATGGTAATTTAATCTATATGATTTATTAATGTTCAAAATTTGATTGTTTCAGACTATGGCTGCTGAAAGAGAACGCCGTTCAAATGCTGGAAACAAACTAGCACGTTTATTGGACGAAGAAGAAGCTGCAGATGATGAATTTTATAAGACTACCTACGGTGGTTTCAATGAAGATGCAGAAGATAATGATTTTCATTTTGTCGATGAAGAAGCGCCAGATGAAGTTGATTCAGATTTCAGTATTGATGAGAATGATGAAGTGATATCAGATGTCGAAGATGAAGAACTAACTAAAAAAAAAACGAATAGGTAGGTACATTACGATTATACAATACACGATTAATATAGTTTGATACATATTTTAGTTTTTTATATTTTTATGCATCTGTTTATTGAACTCACACCAGTTATTATTACATAAATAAATGAGTAAATACAATTAAATGTACTGAATGTACATAATATATCACAATATCTTTTTCTGGTTATTGTTATTTTCAAATCTTATTATACCTAGATTAGTAGAATTCTTTTTCCAGATAGATTGGTACTATATTTAGTAAATAATAAATGTTATTAGAAAATAAAAGAAAAATAAACCTAAAAAAATATATTATCTAAGTGATAATATTTTTTGAGAATTTCATATTATTTTAAATACCTACCTATTTTGTTTTTATTTTATAGCTAGTAGAGCAATAGTTCTCTACCAATGGTATGTGACTGCGAAAAAAAATAGAATTTTTATTAAGTGTAAATGTGCACTAAGACGCAAGTTTTAGTTATTGAGAGGACACCATGCCCATGTGTTGTTTCTCCGTCTTACAAATGTACAACATGGCATGTTCAGCAGGAATGTTGTCTTGTTGGTTTTAATATTTTGACAAATTGACCATATAACTTAATGGAAAAGTGATTATTAAGAGATTATTAAGAGCATCGCATAAGTGTTATTGTTAAGTACCTACTAAGTAATATATTTTACTTGACTGAATAATATTTTAAAAAGAAAAACTCTACCCTACCTATTGGACTATATCAATGTATTTAATTTTTTTATTTATACTTTGATATTGTCAATTTGATATCTATAATCAAAAAATGTATTCATTTAGGTATATCTCATTTTATTTTAAGAGCATATTTTAAGGTTTTTGATACATAATTGTAACTCAAAATTGGTTCTACTAACTCTTATTAACTTGTGTACGATTATCGTTCGTGCAGTTACATAAATAACAACAGCATTAAGCTTGTATACATCATTAGTTATAATGATTTGGATTGTCTTTCAAGTGGAGAAATTTCTTTCAAGAGAATTTTCAATATTTATAGGTGATATGGGATATAAAAAAATTGAGAACTACTAGGTTTACCTAATTATTTTCTTTTGTTTTAATTAATTTATAATTATTTTATTTTACTTTAGATACCGAGAACCTAAAGTGCCAAAACCTGTTGAACAAAATGAAGCTCCAAAAAGAAAACGTTCCAGAACAGAAAAAGTGGTAGTGGCAGCTGAGACGTCATATGAACGAAAGTCAATACGCCAATCAACAGCAGTTAAGTCTCAGGAAACTATAGAACGTATCAAAGAACGTGTTAGTAAAATTAAAAGAAATAAACCAATGCCTCCAGAAGAAATGCCTTCACAGCAAGAACTGTTAGAAGAAGCCAAACTCACAGAAGAAGAGAATTTAAAATCATTAGAGAAATTTGAAAAATTAGAATTGGCTAGAAAACAGACAAGAGGTAAACCTCGTGTCACATACTTGACATCCGTTAAATATCTTAGTAAAGCATATCCACTGTTTGCCGAAGATGACAATATAAACATTGAAAGTGAAGAACATGACATAAAACGTGAACGCCGTGAGTATTTCGAGCGAACTTCGATCACAGTGAATGAACCCCATGAGTTTGAACGAATGTTCCCCAAAAAAGTAGCCAAACCGATCAGACCACATAGACAGTGTGTATTTACTGAAGATTATGCCAGATACAGGGATCCTTTGACTGGTCACCCTTATAAGAATCAAAAAATATTTTCAATATTAAGATCAGTGTACTCTATGCATTTCGATGAAGCCTTAGCTAGTAAATAAAAGTTTTTAAAACATAAATTCTAACCTATAGAACTCTTACAAATTATAATATTAACTATATAATAACTAAGTTTTATTATAATTCATTATTTTTATACTTAAAGGATAACTTATCGTTCATTGACGAACATTTAAAAATGTTTTTTTTTTTTCATTGTAATATATTATTATGATTTGTTTTAGAAATTCATAATGAATTTAAGAATAAGCATATAGCATGTTTATAATAAATAAAAAGTTAAGAGAATTTTTTCTGATATTTAATAATGGTATCCTTATAATATCTTAAAGTTTAATACTTGATAGTTGATACTATATTTAGGGCCACAAATATTAGCGGTGAATGATCAGATCTTAGTGCTAAAAAAGTGGTAGAAATAATGGTAATAATTTGTTAAACATTCCATGAGTTTTGCTGATATAACTGTAGTGTATACTTATTCACAATATTACATAATTTATAACTGACATAGAATATGTTTTTTTCAAATGATTACCATGTTTAACACTAGGATTGATGCAATAACCATTCACTTTTCATGGCCCTAATTATAGTTAGATATTAATGCTTACCACAAAAATTTGGACGGGGAACATAAGATTGGTATACAATAGTATAATTTTATTGTACAATAATTATTTGTCACAAGTGTGTTTCCAATAAAATATCTGTAAATGTGTTAAGTGTTAAAGGAATAGCCAATACTTATTTTGTACTAATGTTTTTTAATGACTTGTTTACACAAATGTAAAATTAACTCTTAGGAGGATGTCAGCGCACTGTTTGTTTTCTCTCTCTGGATCATGTGTAACATAACTCTTAAAGTAAAAAATAACCCATTACACAAATGATAGGAAATAATATTTTTGAGGTTATGACTTGCCAGTTTGTCTGAATATAGTCTCAAAACAATTTAAAACCATTTAAATGTACAAAAAAACTATTTACTTTGAAAGTCAAATAGTAATAAAATATAAAACTTATATGTCAAACCCTCAAAAATATTATCCTCTATCATTTTTGTAATAGGTGATTTTACTCATATTTTACTTTAGATAACTCAAAAATCATAAAAAAAATGACTAGGTGAAAGCATTTTATTCATGTTGCATGTGGGTCTAAGAGAGAAAACAAATATTGCTCTGACAGTTTTACATGCTCTTAAGTTTCAAGTATTTGAAAAATTGTATAAATATTATTTAATTGGTGTTTATTAACAAATATACTTATTAATTTATGCAAATTTTGTTCATCGCAATAGGTTAACATTTGATTATGTATACTATTATATTACTTACTAAAAGTCTAAAACTATACTTTGACTTTATTTAGGTATCATTTAGGTAAAGTGAATAGTTGAATGAATATTTGCATGGTGTTCAGTGTTTACCTAAATTAAATTTTCAATAACATTGTAACGTGAATGCAGCAAATACTTAGCTTACCAAACACCACTAGACTTACTTCAATAAATAATTGAATTTAACTAAAATAAATGCTTTTGGTTTGTTATTTAAATTTAGTTATAACTTATAACAATGCTATAATTATTAAAATACATATGATTTTGTGGAAACTGAAAACTAACCAACATAATATTATTAACATATAATCACATAAACTATTGCCTGTTGGTATAACATTGTAAATGAAATACAAAAAGTACATTTTTTGTATGTTCAATAGAAAAAAGATACAACATGATATGTAAAATACAGTTATAATATCCAAATTTGAAATACCTACTTAAACAAAGTTTTAACAAATTATTTTTTGGTTAAAAGTTTAAAATATTTTTAATTTAACACCTTAAAAATGCAATACAATATAAATGTTTCTTATGCAGTTCATAAAATTAATATCAAAAATATTGCCACAATATTTTGCTTTTTTATAATAGTTTTATCTTTCAAGATTAAATGAGGTTAAGATTGGATATTTTAATTTCTTGAGTGAAATAATAAATATAGTTATTTTTATAACTTGACACATATTAGTATTTTACTATTTTACTATTTCTTATATTATCATTTTCTGTACACAAAGAAATTTTCAAAATATTTTGAACTACGTATTTATACCATAAACTTATTCATACCATTCTTTTTAACTACTAAGTCAACATTAATATTTTATACGTAGGTATACCTAATGTATTATTAATAGCAATTTTTTTGTCAATAATTAGTTTAACCTGCTGTAATAGAAAAATAATTTTACACACACTGTCTCCGCAATCCGCTCACCATTATTTTTGGTAGGCTATAGCACTTATATATGTTTGTCTGTATGGAAATTTTTTTACACTTCTACTTAGTTGGTAATTGGTTTATTTGAAAATGGCTAACGTTAAACATAAATTTACATCAAAAATAATTTTATTATATCATTATAATATTATGTACGAGTATAATATTTAACCAGTATCGTTCACATGCATGCATAACGTACAACTTTGTATGATGTTGATGTATTTATTAAAATTCAGATTGTTGGAATTTTTAAATATACTTAAGGACCATATTTTCAATTATTATTATTTATATTCATAAATACATAATCAGTTTAATAGTTTACAGTAAAAATGTTGGTTTTCGTTTGAAAAAAAACATGTTGGTAACACCACAGTCCACAATACACTTTTTAAAATGATACTTACCTATAACTCAATCTAAGCATTTGCCAAATCTAAAAAACAGTCATTCAGTACCCTGCAGTACCTACTTAGTCAATTGTATGACTCATTGAAGAAAACATTTTTCGTAACGTATTATCCGATATAGGTATTATTTTATGGGGGTTTAAGCCCCTCGAGTGTCTTTATAGTTGCTCCAATGTTTATCAATGAACTCAAATTGAACACAAGTACTCAACCATTACAATGGTCACAGTCTTAATGCCAAGAAACACTCAAAACCTACTATACTTACTGGCTATTACCTTCTGCAACAGACCTAATTCTACGGGTTTTTTTTTTATTACTGAATAATATAATGGTAACATTATTTAACTATGCATTTTATCCAAGAGTACCTACCTAATATAGGTAAATAAATCTCTAGTAGTTATATTTATTTAATTTGGATTACAATAATAAACTATAATGTAGCTTTTATTATGTTATATTGAGCAAGTTTTTTTAGCTTAGTATTTCTGATTAAAGTCTCTAATTTATATAAATATAAAGTATATTATTATTATACAAAGGCAATTCGTTTATTTTTGTTCACTTTTTTAGTGTTTTATTTTTTTGTATTTTGTATTATTTTCGAAGATGTTATCTACTGTGCTTTTATGATAGTTTTTAAATTTATTACTTCGGGTTATTTCAAACAAATAATAATAGGTATAAAAATAAATTAATATATTATTGTAATACCTAAGTGGCTATATGTATATATTTTGTGATTGACACGGTGCCCTGTATAGGCGGCTTAACTACATCCCTAGGCGCATTGTCTCCATAGGGCATAGACTATAGTCTATAATATTATATATATTACACCTTTATATTTATTTACCACCAAATTATTTTAGAAAATATATTTAAATATAAATGCTAAAAAACATTTAATCCGTAAAATATTTATTTAGTATTTAAATTGGACTGGCGTAGGTGGGTATGGAATCCTAAACCCGGTATGCCCTACCAATAAATTCTATCTAACCCCTCCCAATTAAAGCTTTATACTTTATAGACACGGTTAAAATACATTTGAGCAGTAATAAAAAAAAAATATTTTGAATTTATTATATTCGAATACATTTTGAGAATAGAACAATATTTTGAATACTTATAGAAAAACCTATGATATTTTTTTGTTACTATTTATTATTTTATCTTATTTAATTATTTGTACCATAAATTGTTTCCTAGGTTTTCTGAGTTATTTTTTCTATTAAAGGTGTAGGTATGTATGTATTTTTCGTAAATACTTACGAAAAAAGTATTCAACATTTTTTTGGATTCTTTAAAACTTATTGAGATAGATGGGTATCCCAAGTAATTCGTTCAGACTAGGTACTTCTTATGTCTGCAGCTCTAGTTAATAAAATACGGTTAAACATGATTGGGTAATAAGTAAACTCATAGAACAAGACGTGAGGTACATGAATAAAATATTTATGCATTTTCAACTAATTATTGATTACATTATAATAACAGTATTTGATTAAAAATATATATAATAATATAATATAACAAAAGAGTCAGGTGCGGTCGTACACTCGTATTTCGGAAACGAAACTATGACCGATATGACTAGCTCAATAACTTTACAGTATATATTAGTAAAAACCATATGTTGTAATATATATGTGTCGAGCCAATAAACAATTTGTCCAAATTTTTACGTTTTTAAAAATTCAGCAAATGTTTTTTTTTATGTAAATAGCGATTTACGTTTAAATGTTTCACGTCCGTTTGCACTACCCGTCCAGACTCTTTGATTGATAATAGAAATAATAATAATAATAATATATCCCGTGTACCTTCAATTTACATAAAATACAATAAAAAAAAAAAAAAAAAGATACAAGTAGCAGGTAGTACATACCTAAATAATTTTTAATATAATTATACGTACAAAAAACTATATCAAACAGCGAAATCATAATATTGTTATAATAGTAATAATATTATTTAATGCAATTGTAATAATATATTATATTATATATTGTATTATAGATACTTATATGTAAGTATTAAGTACATATTATAAAATGTTTGATTGCACAGATACCGAAATAACAATATTTTTTTAGTAACATTTAACATTTTTTAAACATTGCCGGTATTTATAATTTATAGGTATATATAAGTACATGTAATTATATATAATATCATAATATTGTTATAATAATTATTTTTCAAATAACGACGATAGTAGTAATAACAACAAACACAAAATTAATGCCGATCTTAATAGTATTATAATATTATAGTAAGCAGCTGTATATAGTTCAAACGATTATTCGATAATATATTTACAGGCAAAAGATGAAAAACAAAAAACAAAAGCGCATAAAAAATTTATAAGTATAACGATACACAACATAACGGCTACAATTCGCCAACGAATAAACTGCATACCATAATGATGGTTTAAATATTATTACCCGGTCGCGGGCAGACCCTCAAAAAAAGTACAAAATAGCAACTATTATTTTTAAATTGTTTAAATGATTACATAGACTTATCGGAACGATATGTGACATGATATACGCGATAGACCAAAGGCTGTATATTATATAATGCACACGTTTGAATAAAAAGTAAACTGAACCCGTTTTTAGACTCAGTGCCGGATTTAAGTCTCGGGAGGTCGGGATGCACCAACTAAAATTGGAGGTCTCTTAAAAAAATTGCACTTTTTGAGTCATTTGATGCGTTAATCATATATTTTTTTTTTTTGTATCCAAAAAAAGTAAAGATGGATTAAAAATAAACATTTCAATTACAGGGAGGTTCTTTGTGGCTTGAAATCAAAAGACGCATGGGAATAAATCCGAGTCCATAACATTTTTAAAATAGACGGGTGCAATTAATTTTTTAAAAGACTTTTTTTCTTGGCCATTATTCAATATCTCTAGCAATCTATCACTTTACAAAGTTGAAAAATCTAGACACCTGCAACCCCAGGCCCCTAAAACATACTCACCTTTCAGGCCCCGGTGCATTGCACCCTCTGCAACCCCGCGATAAATCCGACACTGTCCTTTACGCTTATTTTCGTCTCTAACGACGACGATGACGCCGATGATCGGATTGGGGAAACGACTATAGGTACGAAACAAAACAACTATTGGAGCCTTCGGTCTTTCGTGTATATAGTTACCTACCTACTGACGATATTGAATCGACTTTGAAATTGGTAAACCTTACGTGTGATATATATTTAGTAGGTACTCTGCAGTATACCTGTGGTGCAATTGCGTAATGGATATAACGATTTTGGCGATGTTACGATTGCATCGTTACGTCACCATGAAATGATACATATATTATTATTATAATGGGTACAGATCACGGTGTCTATATATGGCTGCAGTATATAATACATAATAATATATTATGTGGGTACAGATTCGATAATATTATGATACTATATTATAACGTATAATATGAAAATATTACGTATATTATATCACCGGTGGTAATCATTTTTCGTGATATATATATATATATATATTATATATATATATAATATATATTATACATCGAATCCATTTTATTATACTTAATAGTTTATGACGTATTATATAATAATAAATAGTTTATGCACGCGTAAACTTTGCCGTAGAGACATATATTTACTTTACGCCGTAAAGCTTAATGCCTGCCTACCTACATATTTATATATATTGCAATAACTAATAATGTTTGACGCGGACGGAACGCAAGAATATGTAATATGTATAATATATAAATGTAATATGACATATTTTATAAAACAAATAAAAAGTTTAAACAAAACCTAGGTGAAAAAATAATAATTACCTAATATGATAAAATAATAATTAGACTATGTACACTTTTGCAAGATTCCGTTTGAAATCTCTGTCTACCATATTAAAAAAATAAAAATTGTCTAAAACAACGTGTAGACATCGTATATTATCATATTGTTGTTGTCCACAAAGACACAATAGTAATAATTAACGTATACGCGGTCCGAGTAAGCATTGATACCTAGCCTATAATGTAACAGATATTTCATTGGTTTATGTATTCTCTATACATATATAATGTACCTATTATATATTATATGCGATGTAGGCACACGATATACATATATAATAATATATCTGCCAAAGAAAGCTAATTGAAAAATAAAAACATATGGTAATACCATAATATTATGGATAGTATTATATATTATTATTTACGATCGATGGCGGTCGCCTGGTCGGTAAAAAAAAAATAAGTAAAAAACAACCTCACCTATAGAATATACGTTATGATAAATACTTATATAATATTGCATACTTATATTAAAACCTAACTGTACACATTTTCAACAACGGTCGTGTACACATATAGAGTTCGGACGCCATTATATTAGTTGAGCAATGTTCGGCCTGCATACATCGAGTGTGTATATGCAGTGATTTTTTTTTCTGGTATAATATGTAAAACGACTAACTACAATTATAGTATATAATGTTATGATAAAATATTTCGAAGAAAATTGTTCACTTAATCTGATAACGTAACATGTAGAAAAAATGTATAAAAATATTATGCTATAGCTGGCATACAATATTTCTACGATTGACCTTTTTGGTTAGCGGCGAATAATATTATTATATTATATGATCTTTGGCGCTGATCGGTCGTTGGTGTTGGTTTTGCGCAGTTTGATCGTCGCAAACACGTTCGTCCTGAAATTAAAATATTGTAATCATTAGGCACCTATTATATTTTATTGATAAAAATCACACACATGACACGTCATGTATTAATATTAACTACTGCAGACCGATGTTATAACTTATAAGTCACTAAATACATATTTATATCGTATTTCGATAAAATTGAAACACAGTATACCCACATTATAATACTCATCATAGGTTAGATTACAGGTGTAGGTATAGCAGTAGGTAATGGCAGCAGCTCGTGCATGATGAATAGATACATCACTACATGGCAGTTTGCCAAATTAAAACACCTGCGGGCTGTGGCTTCTTCTTTTCCGTCTTAGTCCCATAAAACATTTAATTCCTACACCTCTACCTGTACCCATACATAACCGTATCTATATAATAATACATACACTTTACATGCCTTCTAAATGCAAGACCTCTCAGTGGTTAAAAACAATTTACAACATCAGTACAATGAATTATTATTATAATAGGTACTGATATTTAAAAATAGAATTAAAGTTTAATAAATTCACTAAACTGAATAGGTACCTACATAACTATAAGCACTAACTGTTTTAGCTTATCATACAAATAAAGTAAATTAAAAAACCCAACTAATATGAAGCCGGCAAGTATAGTGTTTACCGGGGGGGGGGGGATTTTCTCTTTCCCTCCTGGATCCACCACTGAAGAGACCTCTGATAATCACTTTTTCTTTGGCGTATCTCTCTTTGGCTTTCTTCAGGGCGTATTTTATATAACGTGTGTTCCTATTACAGTATTACCTCATTATGCTATTCCATCTCTGGACATGCCGCGGAAACCATCTCATTATATTATCAATAATATTCCTAGCTATGGTAGGTATACAAAGTTACTACAATATAAGCACATAACGCGAATAATAAAGGTAGGTATTATAATAATATAATATATAGGTATATAATATATATTGTAAATTGTAATTTATTGACCGCGAGAGAAATAATCAAAAATAATAGAAAGTATATGTTTTTTTATCGTTTCGAACCATTAACTTTACTTTATACTTAGATTAAAAAAAAACTAAATTTAACAAAATTTAAAATATTATTCATGTTCAAAATGTGCATTTGAAAGTCATCTATGTATATTATTTATATTGTGTTCGTATATAACTATAGAGTTTTGCGTCTTTGGCGATTTTTTTTTATCTTTTGTGTAGTTTTGTTTTTGTTAACTTGTACTTTTGTACATACATATAGAATATTATACTTTATTTACATTTAAAGTTTAAACATAAAAAGCAAATACTTTCCAAGAATGACCGTCGTGTGTCATACACGATGCACGTATATCAAGTACCTACCTATCAATCATTAAAATAAAATATTGATTTTTATTTCAATGATACAAATATACAATATAGGTACACCATAATATAAGACCACACCATTGCTACCGTAAAAAATGCACACTTAATTGTTTTAATAGGTTTTAACGTTTAAAATGCTGTGATGCAATTTTCGTTGTTTTTACAACGGTGTTATTGTATGGTTTTATTTGCGAACCACTTTGTCCCGTTCAAATGTTCCAAAACAAAACAAACTAACTCGAAACGGCATAATGCGTTTTTTATTATCAATAGAACAACGCGCGTAGCTCCATGTCAGTTTGAAATAAAAAAAATAAAAATAAAACGAAAACAAGGAATAAAACAACACTGAATAAAACAGTCCATTATGCGCACTGAATAAATATCGGGCGTAGTATTATCATTATTATGGCATACAAATGGTTAGACATGCTGTGCTACATTACTGTTTACTACATACTACAACTACTACTAAGTACTAGGTACTTACACTGTGACTAGGTAGGTACTAAAATACTAAAACTACCATACTATACTTTTACTATTATACTAAATAACTCATAAAATGTTTACTTCGCTCGCCAAGACTTAATTGATAACAGTAATTGCGTTAAAGATCGCTGTTTGATCGTAAGTCAGAATTTGTATCGTACGAAATAGGCTCGTCGGGTCTCTTGCCACTGTATATGCGTACAAATTTATAGACACCAGCGTAGAACTACATCATCTGTTGTTTACTTGTATACGAGACGCACCTTAACCGAATTATAAAGGCCATTTGTTTACCAACTCTCCTCCGCCAACACCGCGACGTCGACTATAATTTGACTGTTGAAATGTACGACGCGTCTCGTGGTTGTTTATGTAAACGATGATAAACAACGCAATAAATAATAGTATAGGTATACGTCGTACGTATAGGCACGTACCTATAGCAATCATTTTATAGATTTTTCGAGTTGTATACAAAAAACAAGAAAATAAATAAGTTCCTTCAATATGTACAACGTCTCTCAATTTAATATGGTATTATATTGATATGAAAATTGTACCATTAGGATTGTCAACGTAATAGAAAAACAAATATATTACGCTGTCTTAAATTCCAAAAACATGATAAAACTATTTACAAAAAAAAACTTACTATCACTCAATATGATCATTTTAGATACGAAGAAGATACGATTCATTGAATGTGAACAAAAGTTGGACCTGAGTACTTACCGATTGTTTGTCGTTCAATGTGAGCGACTATCACTTTTCATAATTTCGTATTTACACTATTTGATTTTATTCATTCAAAAACCGCATCTAGAGTGAACCGTTTGAACGTGGTTTAACTCAGCTATTTCTCGGCATTTCATTGAAACGAATGAAAGTCCTAATAATATATCCATTTCGGACGCACGTAAAATGTTGGAAAATAATCGCACGAGCCGTTACATTTCAGAATACATGATATTATGATTGGACCATATTAACACGGACCATAAGATCTCTGACCGTATAATTCCGGAAAAGATTATTTGTGAACCGTATTATCACAGGCGTAGAATCTCAGAATTTAAATCAATAATAATAATAATATTATTTTATATAATAATTTGTGTTAGAATCTCATTAAAATTAAAATAATAATACTACGCCGCATAATGTGTTATATACTTTGCCTTAGTGTTTAAGTGTATAAATATATATTAGATATTTATATATAGGTATTTATTGGGCCTAACCTGCCTAACCTGGGGAGGGGGGTCCAGGAGTATATAGGGGCCGGAGTATATATATTTTTTTTCTGATATCAATGGCAATGAGATATTAAAAAAAAATTATACTGTATTTAACATGTATGTATAGTTAAGAAAGTAAGTGATAAAAAAGAACTTGCTGAATCCATTGATGAAAATTTAGGATTTTCAAAGGGGCCGTCCGTTTTAGACCTTTTATTTTATATAGTAGATATATTTATTAATAATATTATAGCTGATCCAGTGTTCCCCTTGGCAAATTAAATAATGCATGAGGTTTTACCCTGTCTTAAACTCCAGAAAATGTATATACATATTATTTTGAACACATTCATTCGTCTGGTATTGACCAACTATAAAAGTGCAGGTCTATAATTATATCAAATAATAATAACTATTTTGTTTTCTATAATCTGCAATGACAACCGTATACATTGTAGATACACACAAAAATAATATTCGTTTTTCGGGAACAAAAAAACCCTACAGTATGAGTCCCTCTTTAAAACGCAAAATTAAAGAAATGGCTTCAAGGTAGGCATCCTATAAGATGGTACCTATTAACCAAATTTTCAGAACTAATGCTTGGCCGTGTATCGCTTACCAACAAACATTGATTTTATTAATATATACAGAAGACTATGATATTATGTACATTTATACCCCGAAAAGTCGTAAGAAGCCGTGGTTTTACCTTTGGAGTCCTACTTCTTTCGCTTCTCTCCCCACGAGTCGTACCAGCCGTCGTTGTGCGTCGCGTTGATGTACTTGAACGTCTGCAGTTTGGAGCTCTCGAACCGGACGTCCGCGTCCGAGTCTTGTGGCGCGTATCCGTCATCCGCGGTCGCGGTCCGGACAGCGGGAGGCGGCGGCGGAGGTGGAGGCATCATCATCATCATGGTCGCCGGTTGCTGGTTGTGGTGGTGGTGGTGGTACGCGGACGTGGACTGTGGCTGCATGCCGTTCGTTTGACTGTCCTTCCCTGCGGTCTGCTTGATCAATCGGGTCCTGGGCAACAGGCTGGCGGGAGGCGGTGGTGCTGATCTGACGTCCTTCAAGTGATCGTCCACCACGATGCACGACTCGGAGTCGTCACCGCCGCCGAAACTCGACGAGGACGATCTCCTGCTCCGATGCTGCTGCAGTGGTTGCTGTTGCTGTTGCTGCGGCTGCTGTTTACGGTTGTCGTAAGTCATACGTCGCACCGTCGACGACCCGCCACCCACGCCGCCGTTCATTATCGTCTGGCTGTCGTCGTCGTCCGCGGCTATGTCGATGTCCCGAGACGCTACCGTAAACTTCTTGTTGGCGACCGGTGTGCCCGCCGACGACTTGTTGTTGTAATTATTGTTGTGCTGCAGCTGCTGCTGCTCCTCCGCGTCCGCTGCGTTCACGTCCACCAATGATCTGTGCTTCCACATAGACATGCCGGTCAACAGCACTTCGTCGCTTGAACCGGACTTCTTGAACTTCCACATGGACTTTGTCCTCTTGATCTTCTTGCCCTGCATGGTGCTCCCATCGTCATCTTCGTTATCGTACGCAGAATTTACTTGCCTGGACAGCGAGTTACCGTCACCACCAAACGACGACAGGTGGCCGACGCTCGTGCTCTGACGCATGGACGACGTGCCGGTGTTCCGCCTGCCAGTGTTCATGCCGCCGCCACCGTTGTACGACGACTTCATCGTTCCCGTTGACTGTCGGCCGGTCATCGTCAACGTCTGGCTTTGATGATGACCTTGGCGATGGTAACCGTGGTCCTCTTCGGGTGACCTGCTGTAAGACGCCGCTTGTTTGGAACGCGCGTCCTTCTTCGGGTCTTTGATCGTTCTGGTTTACAAACATCATACTCGGTTACATTATTAACTCGCACTTATATGAGCAACACCAACACCACAACCAACACCATCACCTCCGCACCTCAAGCTGCGCAGCACAGGCACCGCGGGTGAATAATATGTCCCGTAACCACGGTTACTTAAATACTACCCCGTATTCGGTTACGCATGTTATTTAGCTACGAGCCCGAGACTCGTGTAAAATATAATACATCATATTAGAGGCGCCTTCACCAACCGCACCGGTTAGTTTTTGTTATTGTGCATATTATTATAATTAATTATTATATTATCATTTATATCTATTATTGATTAATTATTTTTCTGTTTTGGTCGTGATTAAAATATTATATTATGTAGTATTTGTTTGTTCATTGTTGGACCATTTCACGTAAAACCCGCGATTTGTCCTCGGTTGGAATATATTTATTCGGCCGATTAAAGACGATTAAAAACAGCTGGTACGGTTTCTTTTAGCCGCGGTGTATTACTATTGCAATGTTCTCCATACGGTACCGGTAGTTTATGATAATTGATTATACAGCTGTTTATGGAATTACATAAACGTCGTCACTGGTAACGAACGCGTATTATTCTCGTTTATAACTATACCTATCCAATAATAGCGGACTTATTCGCAATCACGATTATTGTTAAATCGTCCCGAGGAATACATTAGCTCGAACAGAGTGTATATTATTATTATTAGGTATAGTTACAACTGCATAATAATAGTTACAAAGCGATAATAATATATTGATATGTGGAAATGAGGTTCATGTATATCTAATGTGGACGAGAAAATTGTTTTAAACAGTTTGAAAATAAGCTCAATACATAAACACTGAGCAGCTTGGATGTAATTGGATTTGATTTAAATTCCAAAGTTATAATTTTATTTTAACTAATAATATCAGAGGAAAATTAAATACACAGAACATAGTTTTAATATTAATATTTATTATTTAATTTTTAATGTTACGTCCGTGTAGACTGTAGAGGGGGGACACTGGACTGGGTATTTCAATAAACATTGTAAATATGATACATAATTATTATTGTTGTTAATCGGTTAAGCATATGTATGCAATGTAAACTAAAACTAAGAAAATCTACAGATAAAAACTCCAATACTAAAAAACGAGAGAAGAAGGATAAATTATTAAATGAAACAATAAAACTAAAATAAAAAATTGATATTTTGTTATAATTTAGAATGTTAATCGTAGAGACTTACATTTTTTAACCAACACCATTATTTTGAATTTTCTATACACAATACAATTTTCAAAATATGAAAATTCATTCTTAACTATTTATAATATTCTACAGTACATCGATATTGGCTTTTAAGTTAATAACGGCCAGTAATATTATATGATATTATATTACAAAAATTAATATTATATTGTATGTGAAGTTGTCATTTAGTTCAACCTATAATAATATTACAAAAAGGAAAATAACTGTCTAATAATAATATAAATACATTATAAAATATCCTTAGAAATATAGACGCTATCAGAAGACTGCCCCAGTCAGAATCGTTTTTCGTATGTAATGATCTATCATTAAATTTAAATTTAACACACCCATTACTGCAGTGACGAAGTACATTGTGACTCAATTCCTTCTAGAGTGACTTGTTGTGGGTTTATTTTCAAGTTTATTTTATTAATTCACCAGGTTTTTTTAGATAATATATTTTATCAAGTAGAACAGTGTGCGTTTTGTTTAATTTTGTATTAAATGTTTTTATAGTAGGTATAATATGTTACATATTACTACTGTATTAGGCTCATGCTTGTTCACTTAACATATATACAATATTATAATAATAGTATATTATTTTTATGGTTTTGTTTTAATCCAAAATCTTAGTTACTACTCCACTACGCTAAGTTTCATGCATGTGATTATGTTAAGCGATATACTAATGTTATTATTCCAATAACTACGATAAAATAATATGGTTAACAATGATGACGTTTTTAAGGTACCTCGCGTTTTCGTCATCCGAATAGTCAATTTCGGGCGCCGGCGGCGGATCGTTACTGAAACCGCTATCGTTGCTGCTGTGCAAGCTCGCGTTACCGTGTTGATGGTGAACTCCACCGGTTCTCTTGTCAATCGCTATTGGTTTTCCTGGCGCAGGTGGCAATGTCTGTGGTGGTGGCGGGAAAAACGCGACCGGGGGTGGTATGTGCCCTCCATACTGACGAGGCACTACTGGAGCAGGAACGGACGGAGGCGGAGGCCCATGCGAGTTGATACCGTAACCATTCGATCTACTGTTCGCCCTGGACCGTGTCTATACGCAAAAATAACCATTTTATCACAATTATTAATAGTTATTGATTAAAGAATTGTTTTATAAAAATGAGTGAACGGATAAACGGTAGTGCGCACATTTATATGGTAATACTATCTATACAACGCGGCGTTAAAATATAATATTATTATCTTTCAGTTTAAACGTATTGAAAAGTATTATATCAGTTCTACGGGATGGTTTAAGCGCAGTGATGTTAAAAACATTTGAAGAGGTCCACAAAGAAGATAAAATAATGTCCGATAATACATTTAATTGGCACCTATAAAGCGCAAACGAAGTAATTGAGTTCGAAGAGGTGCCAGAATGAATAAAGATAATATGTCGTTGAAAATCTTAGTATAAAAGTAGTCCTCACTGTTTATAGGCAGTACAATAGAATTATGAAAATGTATAGAAATCGACTGGAAATAACAGCTTACTGGATATGGATTTCTGTGAGACAAAGAATCGCCGAATCTCGTAAGTGTCGTAGTTTGATATCGGTTTTGTTTTCCGATGGTTGCTGATTCACTTCTGTTGTGGTTCGAGACGGTGGACTGACCCATGGAATCCTTTCGTCGGTATGATGACGGCGAGTCCCTGTACATGAAAAAAAAAACCATCAACATAATAACGTGTCATATAATCCTATCATTAATACATTTTTTTAACACATTAATTTTAACTAAGCACACTTACGAAAAGACTGAGTCTTCCATTACAGGTTCGGTATACGTTAACGGGAACCAACCACTACACTGAGTACGTAAATTCTCTCCAAATTGCCATCCTTTATTTCGTTCCCCTGAAACGTAAAACGTGTCATTTTTAATTACATAAAATTAGTTTTTAAACATTTAACTTACCTGATATAGCGATTGTGTCTCCTTCGTGGAAGCTCAGTTGATTGTCACCGCTTGACAGATAAGCATGTGTTGCTTGTACAAGATTTGTACCCTGAGATTCCCATCCGTTATCAACTACTGCCATCGACTTTGGTCTGGATCCATTATTTCCAGGACTCGAACCGTTCTCCACTGAAATGTGACAATAGTTTGATCAGTGAAATTCAACATGTGTGACAATGTAATCTAATAATAAATTATTCTCATGGTTTTATTCGAAACTCATAATGGAATGTTGTAAATTAATATTGAAATGTTAATACGTTTTTGAACGTGCAGTGTGAAAAATCAATAAATGTAAATATCGTAAGTCAGCAATAACAACTGAATCCTTAATCAAGGAATAATTTAAATTTTAGAATCACGATGAGTTGAAACAATGCTTAGGGGTGTTTAAATTAATATGTATATTATATATGTCATACAGACCCCCGGGGTGATCAATAAATATGAATAGGTGTAAAACACAATTTAAATTATTAACACTGAACCAATTTTAACATTTCCTGTAGGTACATACATTGAACGCCGTGATATTATTATAATAATATACATTTATACATATCATGTCGAAGAGTATTATCATATATAGTTATAATACATACTTCTGTTCAGAGACTGCGATGATGCGTTCAAATTGAAATCTGATTTGGCTCTAGAAAGCGGATAATTTAAAACCGGACTGGATATATCATTCATGGCTCGAACATCCAAGCAAGACGCATCCATTGATTTCGTTTTCCTCAACTGTGATGACATCGAAATCCTATCATCGTCGATTCGTGGAGAACTAACATCATCATCTAGCCAGAAGCTTACTTGCTATAATATTCACATCGATAATATAAATAATCAGTCGGAACCTTAAGTAAATACATTTTTTCTCTCAAATGGTTATTAACTTACTCGAAGTTTTGTTGCAAACATGGTTTCTACAGATTCTGGCAATCGTTCTCGAGACTTAGCCACGTCGAGCCAGTCATTAAGATGTTCATCGTACATTGACTGGGTGTTGGTATGATACGCTAGACAGTGTTTAACCAACGAACACTGTCTTTCTAACACGAAACCATATCTACGTCTCTCCTGTGTCATAGCCTTATAAATAAAAAATACACAGATACACAGTAATTTAACATACATCCTTCGATCGTTTTATAATAAATTTTAACATTTTACAACCCAGTGATACTAACATTTTTCAAACTTTGTTCGCAAAAGTTATCCAATTTAGATTTTTCTTCTTCTAGGATTTGCATAGTCTGTATACAAAAAAAAAAAGATTTAAACCCATTGTCATAATGTTTATCAAAAATAATTATTACGAGTAGGTACTATACAGAGGTTTTATATAGAGGATTTGATTTTGTTTTGTTTATGTAAATCCGTTACAAACAAAACATTTTGCACGTTGTATGATATTTTTGCATAGCAATAACGTGAAAAGTCCCTGCGATTTTATAAAACGAAGTGTGTACTTTTCAAACAATGAGCATCTTCAATGGGCTGGTAATAATTTTTATCTCCCGACACATTCGGGCTTTACGGTGCCAAACAAATAAAAACTCGGCAATAATACATTTGAATAATCATAGTTTAACCTCGCCAATGTCGACATGACTATATAGTGACCGTTGTACACATTTTACATTAAAAAAAAAAAGTAAATAACAACCCTCAATCGAAATTTGTGACATTTATTGTGCACTATATTTTACAACAGATGTTTGGTCAAGCATTATCTTAGTATCAAAATGATCATATTTTTTCTTCAACTACACAATGCCAAGAATAAAAAAATAATAAAAAAATAAATAATATTTTATTACATTAGAGCATTAGACCATTAATATCAAGATAAATAAAATAAAACTCAGTCGGTAAAGAACTTGCAATGCTATTTTTTGTTTACCAATTCATTAAAAACAAAGAGTTAAAATAAAGGTATATAATATAACTCAAGGGTTTTAATAGCTATTTAGCCAAAAATAATAAGTGCATAGGTTAAACTACAGTTTAATAACCATAAAAAATACTAGTTTAAAGTTTTTAATAAGTAAGTAAATATCAAATATATTACATTATATTGCAGATGAGATAAAACGATAAATGTTACCTTAATTTCTTTATCCATTGCCAATCCTGCTTTGGGTCCAACCTTATGCTTTTTACGACACTTTTTCATAGCTGATGCAGCCTTGCTATAACTTTCGGATCTTTGTTTATGTTGTTGCAAAAATCGTTTTTGTTCGGACTGAAAAATAAAACGATAATAATAACAATAATAGAAAATAAAATTAAAGTTGTTGCCGTTTAAATTTTATCAGATAACAACAAAATGGTACCAAGGGGTTAATCAGCAGTCTAAACTAACCAAAGGGTTGGATTATTTATTGGACAGCGGCATTTTATTCACCTCGTAATATAGTATAGAGGTGTATAATATTATAATATTATACACATATTATTATACGGGCATGTAATATACATATATTCGTTATTCCGTACCAAATATCAGATACGCATTATTATTATAATATGCATTTTTCCACGTTTACTTTTAATGGTACACATGAATTATAGTGATCGAAATGGCAAAGGAGGGACGAGGGAAACGAATTAACCGAATACTGATACTAATATAATACTCATTTTTGTCCACAGTTTCCGATGGTAAAAAAAAAAATTACACGTAATAGAACCCAAAAGTCAAAACACATCCATAACGTTATTAAAATAATTGACGCATGAACCTACATTTTTTATCAGTATACCTGTATACCTATATATTATGTGTATAACTATAGCGTAGAATAATAATCCTTTACCTGTACAACTTTGGTATCCTTTTCGAGATTTGTCTCCAACGGCAATAGTAAATCCACGTAAAACGCTTTCAGCTAAAAAACAAACAAAATAATAATTTACATGAGCTCCGTAAAATATAATGACTAGCAAAATATTATTTTTACACCCTCCAAACAATGCGACATAAGTGAATGTTCAATTTATAACATTACAATTTTCTATATTATTTTACATGACAGTAACACCTTTTACATATTACTTCCATTATATCATTTAATGTTGATTAACGCGAAACGTGTAGTGTGAGTGTGTGACCGATGTTTCAATTTAAAAAAATAATAATAATAATAATAATACAAATTCAAATCCAAATCTCCGTATAATATATTGTATTGTTTGTCGTTGGTCGTTTGTCATTATTATGGTACAGCAATTATCACCAAAATCTAATTTGTAAAACGTGTATTTTTTATGATTTGCTTGACAATTTTAAAGTACCTGATATTCATTACTAAAAAATTACAGGTTTTTTTTTGTACAATATGACCATTGCAATATTGTGTACACAATATCGACGTTAAGCCAGACTCGTATATTTTAAATAGTACATCGTTACTTATTTATTGATGCATTAAAATTCATTACACAATAGGAACGGTTCAATAAATATTGATCCGAGATTCATGGCATAGCTAGATTGACAAATACAATATACATGAGTGGTTTTATTTTTATATTTCATCGCATAATATTATGAAGATTGATTGGTTAGTAATTATTAATTTTATACGAAAATTGCATAGGTATTTGTTTATTGCGCAATATTGTTGTTAGCAATATCCATGTAGCAATCTGTTGTAGTATCATAATTGATTATGTTTTGATACACAATAATAAACATTAGTATAATTATGTAGATATGTATATAATATATATTAGTTTTAATCATAATACTATAAATTTATTTAAAACAAGTCATATACATATTGCACATTAATAAAATTGTTTTTGGTTTTTTTTAATCAATCACCTATTAAAGAATTAGTGTCAAAACTTTAATACAATTTAACAACTTTATACACAAAAGTTTGGTAATTGGTTTATACTTTATAGGGAGTAAGGCTGCAGTTATGTTGAGTACACCTAAGTTAAATATTTTGTTCTATTGTGTAATTTTCACAGACTAAAATAATAATAAAACACAATATTTAATGTAATATTAATAATTTTTAAACTAATATTACTGTCTATGGAAAATTAAAAACCCCCTCCCTAACAATTCATCATTTTACAAACGATGAAATATTCGAAGAGTAGGTTTTGATATTGTTTTGAAACAATTTTATGCGATCTTACATTTTTACCATTTTTATAAGAAATGCTTTGCATGAGATATTGTGATTCAAATGAAAGTTTTTATTCCAAACATTTATATTATTTGTTCTAGGTATATAATTATTACACTTCGTTAAATGTAATTGCACATATTATTGAACGACGGAATTATTGTGAAATATAATATTTTATTATAGTACCATCAGAAAGCTATGATTTTATGAAAAATTATATTGTGAGGACGCCTTATATTGGAGTCAAGTATTTTTACTGAAAGGAACAACAAATTTCAAAACCAAGTGATTTAACAAATAAAACTTCGCGGTTGGCCACGCGTAATCGTAGGTAGTGTTGATAATATAACCAACACCGTTCAGTATGATACAATAAAATTATGTTTATGTAATACTAATATAGAACGATAGTGTTCAATCATCGTGAATATTATAATGTGAGGATTTAAATTGTGAGGTAGTTTTAATGTAACCTGCAGATAGAATGAATATATTTTCAACAATATATTTGCTGCAGGTAAACGTCCGTTTTGATTTTCTATAGCTTTATACGTTTTTTTTTATATATGATATAATATTATCTTGGTGATGCAACACGCAGTGGTTTGCTGACACGATGGGATGAATATTGTAAATCACTTTGAAAATGTATCAGAATAATATTTTTGGTTTAATTTCTCTTGAAATTACGCCAATTTGAAAATATGATACGTCTTCTGAACTGTTGTAGTCATCACTCGACGGCTGATGAAGGACTGCGAGAAAAAAATAGTGCTTCCTCACTTGACCAGCCGAAGCGTATCGCACATTAAATCGAAATCTACTGACCACGGGTGGAGAAAGAGAGAGAGAGAGAGAGAGAGAGAGAGACACACACACACACACACACACACGCACACATGTACGTAGATAGAGAGAAATCGGAAAAGTTTAGTGCAATCCGACCGTGTTTATATATATATATATAATAATTTAATAATATATTATATGTACGAGGTTCAGACTGTTGCCATATTGTGTTTTTACCCTCGCAGTGCCATCGTTTCCGGATATACAGGGCGGATTACCTCAGCATTTTCTCGCGATAGCTTAACGACGAAACACGTTTGCAGACCGCCCTGTATGAACAATCCTCCTTTTGGGCGAGTGCATTATGGAGCAAAAATAATGGAAAACGTGCATAGCGTCGGACGGCAATTTGAAAAAATAAAACTTTCGACGACTATTTTTTCCCCTGCTCCGTCACGCCGAACACCGCCTCCGCCGCCTCGATGGCGGCATTCGAAGTCTTCTATACGTTTGAAAAGTATAAAAACCACGACGACGCCACGTGGCCACAGAGCCTTGTGACGTTACGTATAATGTATACATATATATTATATATATATGGTAGTGGCAAATAGATTATATCGAAAAACTTTGTATGATCGATAAAAGTTTCTCACCACGCGGAAGTTCGAGTCGCGGGTGTACTGTATATATATATATAGGTACACCATATAAATATATAATACTCGCTGTTCGACAGAAAGTCGACATGATACGGAACCCAAAGTCCAATCATACGATAAGACCTATAAGTGATAGGAAAAGTAATATGACATAATATATAATAATGTACTGCAGTAATACGTCCCAAAAGCATCGTACGTAGTTTCCAATATATACACACCTATATGCATCTCCTATGTATATTATTTAAATGCGTTTCAACGACAACAGTAATCTATAATGTGAAAATATTTTATATTCTTCTTTCAATAGACATAAAAGACTCAACCATCAATTATGCGTATTACTACTCACGCGGAACGTTATAGACTGTATAATCCAAGTGCGCAAAGAAAGAAAAAAAAATTAGAATTTTATTTTAAATATTTTTTTTCCATATCTTATTAAAAAATCATCTGAAATTGAGAAAAATTGAAGCACATAAAGTTTTTTAGTATCGTTAAATAATAGCAGAAAAACTTAGTTGAAAGCAAATCGTCGGTTAATACAGAATCTTATCGAAAATAATGTAATCCGTAATACGCATGTACGTCTAAATAATGAACAAGAGTTCGCGATGGTAAATTTATGTCAAGCATATAATCGAGACGTGGCTTTGTAATACCATATAATATCTACTATTGGAACAGAACTTTTTTCGTGATATTTCAATCAAATTTAAAACGTGTTGTTTAATATTGTAGTGCATATGACATTTTATAGTAAAAAAAAATCCTATAAACACATTTTCTCAAGTTGCATCACTAAAATACCGTCGATCGAACACAGGCATAGCCCTTTCGATTTGAAATGCAATATATAGTTAACATGTCAATTTATTTTAATCATACCTATCGCATAACATCACAAGACTGTGATAAATCTTGTGATAGTTACGTTTCGTGTCCAAAACATGTTTGTTGGTTTAGAACCGGAATCACAACTAGCCTGCAGCGGTTGTACTCAAAACAATAAAACATTTTTACTCATATTCTCAGCAGAAACCTGAAGTATTAAAACACTTTTTGGTTTTCTCTGCGAACATATATTCATAATTCAAGACCGAGACAGCAGTAACTAAAGTTCTCTTAGTAAAGAAAACTTTTGACAGACGACATTCATGTTTGACGAGTCAACGAAATTACATCGATCATTATTATAGTGAAGTATTGAGTAGGTAATGGATACATAGTATAATGAAAAATATTTCATTTACTACTTCTCAAGCACTGGGTTCTTTTGCGCAACTATATAAACCTGTAAAAAAATGTATAAAGGCTGTGTGTTTAAACATGAATGTCATCTTCTCCTTATATACATATAACTATATAATTCGTACCGGAATATTTTTCGTGGGTGATTGGATTATGATTTTAATGATACCTTATAAAATTCTTAACAAACATTTCTACTTAATCGTAATGTATCTATGCACATAACTCTGCAAACGGAATTATTAATTAGAAAAGTTTGGATATTGATATATAATTCATTTTGTTTACTGTTTTGAAATTGTATATTGTTAGCATAGTATACGAAAACTTAAATCAACCTTTCAAAGTTCAGTTCGTATTTATAAATCCATCACTAATCACTTATTAAATGATAAGTTTAACGGTGTTCGTTACGCAGTTATAGTAGGTAGGGACATCAAAGTTGCATTGTTATTTTGTGAGTTTTCTTTAAAACACGATTAAGTCATAGACTTAAAATAAATACATTGCTAAATTCGTTTTTTTTAAATCAAATGCATTATTTTATGTCCATTAAATTTATGAGGTCAGAAGTTATAATTATTATAGGTGTAAAATTAGAACGTAAAAATATGAGATGGGATTTTTTTTTTTAAATTTTAGTATGATTTTAAGTTGTTGCGTGTACAATACACATAAATCAAGTATACACCTTGTTATAACAATTTAACACTTTTTAGTTTACGCATTTTTATAAATAATGTGTAACTACAATTATTTTTCATGTTATAATATTGTGCGCTTAAAATTTTTAGTCATCAAAGAATGAGTGTAAATGGGTTTAATTGACGGTCTGCAGGACGGCAGATGGTTACAAAATAAGTCTAATATAATAGGTATTATATTTTATGGTATATCATACTATTAAATGTTGTGATTATATTTTATACCAGTTATAGACACCTTAAATTTAATATAACGATAACTAACCGGCAGTATTTTTCCTGTTATTAAAATTGAATCATAATCTATTAGTCAAAATACTGCTAACCTATACTAGGTATTAACTTTCTACGATTTTCACTGATAGTTACACCTATACGAAATAGATTTTGTTGATTTGCGTCCAAATAGACCTGTTTCTCGGAGTCGGTTGACATTATACCGAACAGAAAGTGCAAAATATGTTACGAAAGAGCGTGCTGTATTATATTGTGCGCATTAATGCTTTGTAGGTAATCAGCTGCAGCTGCTACCTATAATAGTTATAATAAACGGAACGTCAAAACGATTGGGATTACGATTTTTATATTGTATTATAAGAATAAAAATTATAAAGTTATTTCTTAAAATAAATATAGTAAAAAACGAAATGTCGTAATTCGGTATCGATACAATGTTAAGCTCGACGGTCAAATACAATAATAATAATATAGTAGGTTTATGCGTGTAAATTAAGTGACCAACCGGCAATGGAATTTAAACGCCAATATAATAAAGTACACTTGCGCCGCTGATGCTGGCCAACAGTTGTTGTAATTGTAACATCGGCTGGAAGAGCAAAACAGAGCGAACAGAAGAGACGACAGGATATATTATTATGTTAATGACTGTAACGACGAGCGCGAAAACGAGGGTGGCCTATGATCTGTAGTTAGGCTGAAATTATTACCGTTGTGTGTGTGTGTGTGTGTGTGTGTGTGTGTGTGTGTGTGAGAGAGAGAGAGAGGGAGTGGGATAAATGCCAGAACCCTCGCATGACTATAATAATTCTCTCACTGGACGATTTACAAAACCTGAGGCTAAAATCGAAATGCTTTATATACATTATTACGTGATGTTCGCCATATTTTTTTTATACACTTACTTCTACACTGGAATCGTTTTAAATTTTCATTGAGAGCATTTGTGGAAAAAAGTATGCAAAAAGTGCAGTTAAAAAAAAAACAAGTAGGTGCCTATATCATGGTGCTAAGTCGCTAAGATAGTCATCACTATAAGACAATGATATTCTAACTTATGCTATTTATAGTACAACATAGTAGTGAGTGAATAATATTATATATAACTATATAAGTGATATTATATTTTTGTTGAATTTCTTGGGATTTTGAAGAAAAAAAAATATATAAAGATACACCGGCATTATAATAAAATATTATATTTGAACAATATTATAATCGAATTCACATGCGTAAGATTTAAACGTCATCGGCACATGGTATGAATAGACCGAATAATTTACATAATAATATAATATAGCTTTATAGAAACTTTATTTTTGCTATCGCTTGATAAATATATTTTCAAAATGAAAAAAAAATTGTATTAATACGCATCACATGTTTGTTCGTTATCGGAAAAGTTTTATTGAATTTTAATTAAATATTATAAAAACGTCTGAATAATATTATAATAATATATGGATTATATAAACCACATTATTATAGAGTTCATCCTTAGATAAATAATGCAACCATCTGAGGATATTGAATATACTTTAACATTTTATTTTTTTTAGATGACATTTTTTTTTTCATTCGTATACCGCTGTTTATATTATATATTTTATTACAGAATTCAATGTAATTTTTCTGACTTCGTTTCGTGATGAAATATTAATTAAGGGACGGATGTAAAACTAATCAATTATTCATAATAAAAGTTTATATTAACAGGTCGTCGAAGTAGGATATTAATTTCCTTTTTTGATTACTATCGTAGGTATTCCTCTCGATATTCTCATATTTTTTTATATACGTTTCGTAGTCACTGAAAAAGGCTAGGTATTTGAGTTTTTTAATCTGTTATAATTTATCAATTTAATGCTTGAGGCGAGTAAAATTAAATTATTTTACTATTATCTGACCTTAAAAATATCAAAAATTCGTGTATTAAATAACTTCAATCGGTTTAATTTACGTTTCATGAATACAAAATATATATTATTTTCTAATAGTTTATATAAAATAGCACTTAGGCTAACAAGATAGTAAAACAATTTAGAAACGTTCATGTAATTAAAAACAGAATAAGGAATTTATAATAAACTATTTTTTTTTATATAATAGGTATTTACTAATTTGTGTGTTTTTAACTTACGATGTTTAACTGCTGTGATTGGATTTCCTTGTAAACCTCAACGATCTGCATAAGTGCTGAACCTGAAACATAATTAAAAAACATTTCGTTATAGGTAGGTACTACATTTTACCATGACAAACGATACCCAAGAGAGTAAACGGTATCACAGATCATAAATTAAACTAAAGATTTACATAAGTACATAATGCACATAGTACAGACAACAGAACACTCCCGTGTGATGTCATCAATTTGTTTATTACTTTCCCGAATAATATTCTTGATTGTAAATAAATTATTAAATTGGAAACGACGAGGTTTTTCATTTTTACCATCCAATTACATTTTAAATTGTAACTAATTTAAAAAATGACTAACTTCCCTTTTATTATTATTGTATTAGATTGTAATAGATATTATTGAAATTTATAATAAATTACCAAATATTATCATTATAGACAAATTCATCAGTATAATAACATTATAAATAATTGTGTAGAGGTATACAAATTAGTTACTACTCACGAAACGGTTTTGGTAGGTATATAAATATAATATTATTGTTGATTAATTGGTAAATGTAAAGTATGTTAATTTTGTTATTACATAATTATTTATGTATAATTTAATAATAAATAAGTGAGTTAGATGAATATTCATCAAACATCGTAATAACAAATATTATTAAAAATATGTTTTAAGTTGTTTTTCAATTTATAAAAAATGAAAGTGTTCACTAAATATATAAGACGCGTGATATTGAAAATTTTAGCCACAATTTAATTTAAACGTATCTTTAATTAAATTTAAATATTTTGAATAATAATAATGAATTTAACAACATTCGTTATTGTAAAAAAAACCAATATGACGTGTATAAAAGGCAATTTATTTTTTATAAAATTAAAATTTAATTCAGGTTGAATTGGTTATGTGTAAATAAATGCATGTACAACGTACCTAACTACTAATAAAATAAAACAAAACTCTATTCCGTTTATTTAAATTTATCATTTATAATAATAGTTTATAATTTATCACGTTTCTTTATTTAATTTATCTCTATTATTCGTTAGTTTTAAAAAAATATATATTCCTTTTTCAAATCGAAAATATTATTATATTTTATTTTATCTATGTAGTATGTAATAATTTATTTTTACATTCATGTTTATGACGCCGAAATTGAAATAGTTAAATCATTCTATAAATTATTATTATTTATTTTTTATTTGAAGCTGAATATAAATCTATATTGATTCTACAAATGTACAAATGTGTATGATTTTCTAGTTTTGTAGGACATTTATTTTTCTCGAACTTCAATGTTTCATAATATAAACTTCTAAAGATCAAAAATCTGACACGGATAACACATACCTACTTTAAACAGAAAATTTTAAGAATTTTCGAGGAAATTGGGTTAACTCTTAAAATATTACTGTTTCATACGCGTTTCGACCCATTTTAAAAATCCCAAATATTCAGAATTTCTTGACAGTTATAATTTATTATTTTTGAACTCTTAGTAGGAAAACTATTTTTTCTGATTATTTTATATAGTATTTGGTTGTACAATTTTATTTTAAATCTTTTTTTTGCCTTCAATATTGAAAATTAATTAACATTGTTACGAGTAAAGTAGTCAATCACATCGTAGTCAATTTATATCTGTGTTAACTGTGTTATACTATAGGTACTTTATTAATACATACTAATTTTATATTTCTACAATTTAAAAGTATTCCAATTATTAATGTACATTAATGTTCACGAAATATATAATACATTTCCTGCTTTTTGATGCGTTATTTATTAACCATGTCAATCGATATCTATTAACCAATTGTTAATGAACCATAAATGAACCGTAAAACCACAAATGGATTTCTAAAAAAAAATACATAGGTAATACCTACATTTTATTCTCTTTACATTTTGTACAATAATATTATAACAAAATCGAATGTTATATTATTCAATAAATATTATCAGTTTCTTTAAATATTATTTACAATAATTATTCTATAAATTATTATTAAATAAGTATTAAGAAGTGTCTTCTGTAGAAATAATTAAGCTGACCAATGATGAAACACAAAAACTGAGCTAAAGCATTTTCAAGAAATAAATTATTATTTTAAAATGTTTTCCATTAGTAAATCAAATAGAATTCAATTTACAGTCTGAAGCATATATGTGTATTTAAAATACGAATTGGTTGTCAAACGTTAATTAAGCGAACGGATTCGATTGAAAGCTCTAAAATGCGACCACGCAAAATGGATTATCACAACTCCCTCCCTCAATCTTACTCTTGCCCTCCAGCGACCATCTGATCGCTTCTTTGGGATAGAACTTAATTACTTCGCCAATATGACGCCTGTTTTAATCCTCTTTGAGTGTGTAAGGTGTAAGTAGAGTGGTAGACACATATAAAAAATACCATACAACTTTAAAGTGTTAAGCTCTTAAGATGTATCTGCCACAATTACGCCAACACTAATACACTATAATATGGTATAATACCCAGTTACCTTCTACAACGTTATAATAAACGATATAAAATATTGAATGGAGTTTTAAAGATATTCATTATTTAAAGAAAAATACTCAAATTCAATAGATGCGATGTAAAATTAATGTATGACTTGTAAGTGACAAAAATAAGTAGACAGTACCTGCTTCTTTTTTTTCATATTATTTTCATTTAACCAACGTCTTACAGTATTATAAAATAAACTGGAAAATGTGTGAATTTAATTGAATATTATATTTACAAAAATCCGTTTCAGAGAAAATGTAATTTAGGTGTAGAGAGATATTTGTTATATATAATAACATAAACTATATAATATATATAGATATTATTATTATTATTTTTTTTATTGGATGAAGGCTTCAACGACTGAGGTAATTATAGCCTGTAACTTACAGTAAGTAACTACAGTAACTACAGTAACTTGCTGTAAGGTTGGTACGGTAAGGTTGGAACGGTTGGTACAATTGTCAACACGTGGTATATGTGTGCAAGATTTTTGAGCACTACGAACCCGGGAGGTCACCCATCCAGGAACTAGTTGCAGCGGCAGTTACTTACTCTCATTCACGTTTCGTTGCCAAGCTACATAGATATTATTGTATATAGTTTCAGGAATGTCTATAACATTATTATTGTGCACACACTTTACTCATTAAAAATATTTTATAAAGGTCAGTTGAAGTTTAGAAACGTGTTGTATAACTGGTAACTCAAAACTATTATAATATAGTATATTAAGTGATAAGTGAAATCAAAATAAAAAAATAATGACATTTTCTATACTTTCGCGTATACAAGCGCTATAATTTTTCACAAACAAATAAAAACATAATTTTAGTAATAAAACACAAAAAAACAAACAACAGTGTGCCTAGTACCTATATGGTATTAACCTTTCTAATTTCACTTACTTTGTGGTTTACATACTAAACAAAAATTTGAAAAATGTCAAGAGTTCTTTAAAATTTACATATTCAAAGTAAAAAACATCTAGCTTAAAATATATTTTAAATTACTATGACCCATTTTTTTTAAACAAAATAATATATATTATACACCATGTATTTTAATTTTTTCTTAAATATGTACAGAATTTAAATCACATGCATCTTCTATACTCACATCATGATAATAGTTAAAATGTTTTTTTCCAAAACTCGCTGTAGTACACAAATATTATATTATACTCCATACTCATATTTATGTTTAATTTGTTCATGAATTTGTATGTATCAAATAATTATCATCACAAGAAAATATCCAATATTTTTTGGAATTTTTTATGAAATAAAAACAAGAACATCTTGAAATAATTATTGTATATATTAAAAGAAAAATATAATATTACTTTGATTTATAATAATAATAATATTCAAAAAATGTAAATATTCATATCAAAACAATGTGCTATGTACATGTTATTATAATATAGGAATAATTCCTAGTATCATTACGTTATAATATTTGACGTACAACAATGATGTTCAAACGTATCTTTTACCGCATAAAAACCAAACCTTTTGACAATACGATAACGAATTCAAAGCTTCAAAAATCAATTCTGGTGTCGTACAACCTACGTGGAGTGGGTGCGCGAAAAAAAAACCACAAAATATTATTGTAGGTGCTACGTCATTATTATTGTGCAGGCATCGCGCGATAGGTAATCAAAATGTATTCTTTTTCGAAAAAAAGCACGTTCATCCGAATCCATATAAATAACGCCATGTTGATGATTGCAGACTTTACGCACGATCGTATTATTATATAGTGAGCTTTTCTACGAATATTTGTTATAACTTCCAAGTTTAATTTGTTTTCCTTGACGGGATTTGTGGGAGTGTTTTTTTTTATGTCGTTTTTTTATCACATCTCACACGGCTATATATGCACGTAACTAAACATGACAAATACTTTGTAAGTACACGGCAGTCACGACAGCATATAACATTGTTTGAAACTTTAAAGTGTTATAACATATTACGCAGGTTTATTATGAATTATGATATTATATTATTTGACAACTCCGACAATCGTCACACCACCACGTCGCGCCGAAACGAATCATCCGTTTTATTTGCGGAAGAAGGAATAATAACCCGTTTTATTATAATATATGCGCCGCCCGTCGATTTTATTGAACGTCCGCGTCAAAACACGAAAAATACTTTATTGTTATTATTTATGCGGTCGGTATGTTATTGTTATTATTGTGTGACTGTAAAGCACCGCATTTGTGCGTGTTTCCGCGACAATCGCGACGTAACACATTCGCGTGAGGGATATAACAAATAGAGAGAGCAAAAAATAATACGCTAAGGGGAAGATTTACAAATGGGTCGAGACAAACGTCCGACGATCGGGTGCAAAACGATTTGTCCGATTTAGGTCCGGAGACGACGGCGATGACGACGATTACTCAAACCGGACGAACCGCAATTCGCAGACGCCGCCGCCGGAACGGAATTTCGCACGCCAACCTCTTCATCATGTCGCCGCTGCTCTCCTGCCCCTTCTCCCCTACATCCTCACGTCTCTCTCTGACGTCAAGCCATCGTCGTCCCGGGGCCAAATATAAAAACTAGACCGGCTCGGAACGCTTGTATCTATTTGTTATAATTTTCGGGCCATTTGCCTTTTGACCGCATACGTAGGTACTTATATGTGTGTGTGTGTGTGTGTGTGTGTGTGTGTGTGTGTGTGTACCCGTTTCAACGGAAGACCGCAGTGAGGATCGAGATTTACATCAGTATAAATGGTTATACGTCGTATGTACCTCTGCAATAATGATGGCTTGGAAACTCTAAAAAAATATAACCAAAGACAACAGAGATGACCAAAGTGCAATTTTCAAATTCAGCTTTATTCATATTATTATATCACTAGTTTTTTATTCTTTTAACACCTAAAAATACAAATACTTAGCTGCATGTATTTAAATACTATTCAAATACTTTTTAAAATTGTCTCATTTACTTTTACAAGTGTGTATAAAAATAGCTTTTTAATTAGTGATAAGTAATTTAAAATTGTTAGTCACATTTGATAGTATTATTAGAACTTTGTACTATCTACTTAATTTAATAATGGAAAATTTTAATAAATAACATTTTGTAAATTAAACAATAAATGGAAGACATACATATTTAGTTATTTGATGATTTTTTTCTATTGCATTTTGAAAAGTATTTACTATTTACATAACACTATTTTATTCAAAAATACAAAACTACCCAAGACAGTATTTAAAATACTTTCTAAACACTTAATTTAAAAAGTCTTTTAAATACCACAAAAAAATTTAAACACATTTACTCAAATGCTTTACAGGACACCTATATAGCGTGTACAGATTTAATGAATACAATTTACAACAGAAAAGTGGTTGAATATAGTAGCTGAAGTAGCAAACTCTTCCTCCGTGCTACATTGGGATGCTAAGGACCCTACTTATGAACAATATTCTATGAAATCTGAAATAAACTGGTAGATAATGATGATACTCAAAAGTGACATTCATACAACGAAATTATTGTTTAAATATAATATACTATACATATTATAAATAACACACACACATATAATATATAACATTATATAAGCCATATTATAAAGCTTAAAAAGCTAAAAAAAAAAAGGATACGGTTAGAAAAATTTCTTTTCATGTGGAGCTATTTAAACGAAAAGTTTGTCTCTTGCTATGATAATATTGTTGTCTAGACGCAAATACATTAAACTGAAGATAAGACGAATCTGTTCACAATATTTTGAGAAAAGTGATCGGGCCGTGACCAAAACTATAAAAATATATGGACTCCAGTTCTATTGTATACATATTATATATTATGTGTTATAATATATTGGAATTTGTATATAATATACATATATATATATATATATATATATATATATATATGTACCAACTACTAACAATGATATACAATATTATTATATTCGCCGTCAATGATTCGTCTTGAAAAAAATAATATAACCTCTTGTCATCGTATGTGGCATTCAATTTACGAACTTTGACAATATACATATATATATATATTGATATATTTATTATATCTATAGGTAGGTTTTTGACACTTAATAAAACTATACGCACCGACGATGCCGTTATTTTTATGCAATCGTCTGCATTTCAATTTTATTTTTAGTCGTATTCCCCCACAGTCATCCCGTTTTCGTGTAAAAAGCTCTCTGAAATACTCGTTTTGGGTAAATATATTTAGATGAATATGTTATAATATACATATATGCGCAAGTTATATAAACATCTTTTACACCTTTAAATCAGTATCGTCGTGAACTCTCGCGTATAATTTCTAGGACGATTTCTAGGGTGATTGATATTCAGATGTTTTACGACTATGAGGTTCAAAGCTTTATATACAATATATTTTATTATTTTCTTACAGAGATGAATATAAGAAAAATATCGAAAAAAATTATAGGACGGAGTGGTTGAACATGCATTCCACTATTTTTGAATTACCCCAATATAATACTGCAATGTTCTAAATCATTTTTTTGATCCTAATAGCTGTGTATATAAGTTGAAAACAAAATTTTCCACTATTATCCATTTCAATATGGATACATTATATTTTAAAATATAAAATAACTTTGTGTTAGATTCTGAGCGGAGCTATGAATGTATTGATATGACAATGAGGTAGATTTTTTCTTTTTATATGTGTCTGTCATCACCGTTTGGTGCAGTTCAACTGCTTCGATTTTCTTCAACAGTATCTTGTTCGATGGGAAAGTGAATCTTATTGGTGCTTTCAGGAGGTCAAAATTTACAATTCCCAATGGTTTTAAAAAGCACCAGAAAAACAAAATAAAAATTAAGGAAAAACAAAATTTTTACTCAAAATCGGTTTTTGACAAAATCGACTTTAGTTTTTGGTGTAACTTTAAAGTAATAACTGTAGATACCTTAAGAAAAAAACGCTTCAACGGCAATGGTTTCATATGTTTGTACTAGCATTTTATATACACGGTAAAATTTTCAAAATATTTTGATTTGTTTTGAACTGTTTAAGAACATATTCAGTTTTCTATGATTTTAGTTTTTTTTTCTATGAATGTCAATAAAATTGTATTTGTTGGGTAAAACCTTAGAAATTTAATACAAGACTTCTAATATATTATTAAAATAGCAGTTGAAAATTTAAAACATGGTTCCACGTAAATAGATAAATAAATTACTTTTTTCACAATAATATCATAAAAAATGCTTAGTAATATACTAATATATCATACACTGACTGACCGTTTTCGCTTAGAATTGTTTTTCATATGCAATGATACATCAATATATATATATTATTTTATATTATTATTAATTCAAATTTAACACCATGCATTTCAGTGACCCTTTTGTAATCTATTGTACAGTAGAACGACACCCACTTGCTCACCTTTTTTTAAAAAATATTTCATGATCACCTTTTTTTATTTTGTTGTTAAACAAATCTTGCATTTAAACAAAATAATATATAGATAAACGAAAACCTGTAGTATATACATCGATTTTAGACAAATGAGCGTACCCATTTTTCTTATACCTATTATATTTATTAATTAACTTTTATGGACGTCGATGATCGTAGAGACGTAGAGTATAGTTTTTGTTCGTTAGTTCCTCTTGTTAAGTAATTGCTATAAATTATGCGTCCTTGAAGCAATTCGCGTTTCATATACAAAACCAAATGCACGTAGGTACGATTTATAAAATATGATTTCAAACCCTCGCGCACTTCGCAAAATATAAAATATTAATCATGTCCAATAATACCTATAGTGTACGTACAACTAACATATGAGATTATAAATCACGCACATGCATATTATACGCAAATGTTTTTTTCTAGCCGAACGATACTATGGCGATACCCACACATATATAGATACGTGTGTACATGAAACCGTGTTCTCGGCGACGATAATACGTGTTTGTGTATTAAATTTAAAAAAAATGTATAAAATGTGATAGGTATGCGTAGTAGTAGTAGACAAGTTGTGGTTCTCGGTGGTGTTTATTATAATATTATCGAGTCTGAAAGGTCTATGTAATTATAATAATGGCTTAACGAGTATATGTGCTCCAATATTATAGTAGTCTTATGCAAATGTAATTTGGCCTCGAGGTGACTGACTAGCATATGGGTCAAGTTAAACGGAAAATTGTGAATCTACATTAATGAGTAATCGTCAATGATCGGTTGTAAAGATAATAACGACATTTTCATTAAAAGCGTACAACAATAATATATATATATAGTACATACTAGTCAGACGACATATACACATAAATAATTACATATGCATAAAATGTATACTGTTACCTCAACATTATATTATTACCGCTCAGTAATAAAATCAAAAATTTAAAGATTAGTATATTAAAAAAGTTGTAAACTGTCAAAAAAAAAATACCTAATAAATAGGTATGCCATAGATATGTATTACATAATTATTTTAACTAATATCTAACAGTGCTTTGGTTGCGTATCTGTAACAAGAATATTCTTAGCCACAAGAATTATTACACGAGTATTTATAACAGCTATGATGCATAATGTATATTATTCAATATTGTATACCACAATACATTTTTAGTTTCGGTGATAATATACTGCTTATAGTAAAAACCAACAAATAATATTTTATGAAAATAATAGTAGTAACCAGTGTTAGAAAAAAGTAATCATACTAACAAGAATCTGATAAAAATTAAAAAGCATACATCAGACCTATCTACTACACTTTCACAGACACAGACTACAATGTTGATGATGACAAAATGTCTTTATAAAACATGAATGAATGGCGATGTTTTATAATTTTTCTTACCTAATTCTGATTTGTAAAACACGTAAAAAATATTCTTGTTAGATGATATTATAAGGTTATCGACAGACATTTTTAAATTTCAAACCTTTATCCTGTCTTACCGTTTTGTTTTGTATTAAAATTACATACATATTTATGGGCTTACGCTTAGAGTAAAGTATTAACTATTATTTTAAAATATATATCTAATAATTATTTTGATTATGTAGAATATTTTGTTACGGTATAATATTATCATAGGTTTTTCGTAATTTAATTAGATACCTTTATAGGTAATAGATATTATAGAATATGGATACTCACTACCGGATTATCTGCATTGTTAAGTTGTTAGAACTTATTGATATAATTGTGTATTTTAAATGGAAATAGTTCAGTAAGTATTTAAATAACATAATACGTCATGTCGTCATAATAATATTTACAGGTGACTTGAGAATTTTTTTTTTCTATTCGAGTTACAATTTCTGAGTTTTATGTCGATTTTATACATAAACATAATATACAATTTATATATAATATGTATTCAGATTAACGATTTTTACAATTAGCCATTGCGTGCTAAATAATTAGTATATTCTCCAAACTTTTAGGTTTGATATTTTAATAAATCTTGTACTTTGAATTTCATTTAAAAATTCAAAGAAATTACAGTACAGGTTGGTGTTTTATTTAATGCCCAGAAGTTGTGTTGTTATAAACATAAAAACAAAACTTCAAAGAGCACCTACATAGTTTCTCTTATTAATTATTAAAATAATATAAACAGAAAAAAATCAGAAGGAATAGCATTAATTGGTACGTTTGAAATGTAAAAAAATATTATAATTAGGTTTAAAATGATAAAAAAAAAAAAAAAAACCAGTAACGTCGATTGTAGCTGGTAGGTACCTATCACATTTATGCGGAGAGATAAATTTAACGTACCTAAGACATTCATTATTGCAGAAAACAAATGTGTTTGAAAATAATTATTCTTACACATAATTTAAAGTCGTTACAAAAACATTTTTAGAAAAAATTTAAATGTTTTCTATTTTTATCGTTATAATTTTTAACTATATTACTCTTTTTAATAAAAACATGCATTTTATATTTCATATCACAAAACAGAAAATTATTCGGAATATTTCGATTTATCAAAATCAAAATTTGGCCTAGTAGGTACCTAGTTTATTAGTTATAAACTTATAAATATTTAAAATTTTGACTAGTGGAGTAGTGGACCAACATTTTGCGAGATAACCCTATATCACTCCATGTCGCTCATAAAACTTCAAATATTTATAAGCTTAGGTATTACAAGGCATAAACTACTGGTTCAAGATTCGATTTGTATATTGTATATAGAAATACTCCGAAAATATTCCGCTTTTGAATAAAGAATTAAAAAGGCACGTTTTTACTATGATAATTATTAAAAATAATAAAATATTTTATAAAAAATGTTGTTTTTTAATGACTTAAAATTATTTAAAAACAATAATTCCAAAAACGTTAATAGTTTTTGAAATAATGAGCGTGTCTTATTATGTTAAATGGATCACCCAGTATTGGCAGTTATCATTGTTTCGTGCGTCTTATTTCCATCTCATTGACGCTGTATAATAATATTATAATATGCATTGAATAACTGCGACTATTACAGTCGTAGCTTTAGTACATTCACTTTTAACCCTCGACTTCATTAAAAGAAAAAAAAAACATTAGCGATGGGAATACGAATTAGCAGAATAATCTAAGCCGCCGTGAATAGGGACGACCTACATACCGCCTCGCTTTGAAGACATTCTTTCGCCAGATTCTGCCAGTCACGTATTGAACTCTGACAATTACAACTGGTTCAAGCGAATACGATGGGTATATTGGTAATAATAATAATATTTTAATGTATTTTATAATACATACGACTCATGCGATATTGTGCGAGACTCGTGTAGGTCGCTATATATTAGTGGGTATATTAGTATATTAGCCATTACAATGCGTTCAACACAAATCGGTCTGAAAGTGAACCGTATAAGTTATCGCCGTGTTACACGCGTCGCGAGGTGAATGGGGGCCGTCAAAAAATCGAAAACGATTTATCGCAAAACGGTAAGTGTCTTTTGGTAGGTAGGTAGGTATAACGATAGTATAATATTTTAAGAGTTACAATAACGCCGCAGCTGTTGCCCGCCGAGCACAAATATTATTATTATTATTATTATTATTATAATGCGCGTGTATACGTCATAATATATAATATATTATTATTACCGTTATTGTAACGCTGAAAACTGATATTTCGCGTGTTACCCGCGCGTAAATAAAACTGTGGAAATAAAACAATATTATATCGAATACGCGTCTAAAACACCAGCGGATTTCTCTCGTCGTATTGTTTTGCTCGAGCGGAATATATTCTCCGCCGCCCGTCGCGGCTCAGCATATAATATATTACTTTATATTTTTGTGTGTTATTTATACGGCAATAAGGAATATTATATATACCGGCTTCGAAGGCAAAGGCGAAACAGACGATTTTAGCGAGTAGATACTCCACTCGAAACGTACTTTGTTTAATTATTTCAGATTTGCCCGAGTGATTTATGTGATCAGCTGTATAGTTGGGAGTCGCGCAGGTTGGTTCGCTGCTGCGCACTTCAACATTGGTGTGGGGAGATTCAGGTAGCATTTCAGAGGAGGATACAATTTGTTTAAAACATTGAACGGCTGCAGGTATTTAAGTTGGTTTTAACATGCTCAATCGGTTTTTTTTAATAATTATCAAATATTTTATACATTTTTATCTTATCTGAAATTAAACTGACTATTTTATTTGTTCTAGTCTATTTTGTTTTTTATCAAACTTAAGATTGTAATATTGTTATAAACTGTATTTGATCTCTCGTAGGCGTTTTCATAAATAAATAAATAAATAAATAAAAATAGGTATAATATAAGCAAACTAATTCACATAACAACCATCCCTCTTATCAATGTTTTAAATAATTTTTGTTCAATAAATATTACCCGTTTTTCTTTAATATTATATTATATTATAATATAAAACCCATAAGTCATAAATTTGTGAGTGAACTAAGCCTTCGTAAACTCTTTTTCAATATTACTGGCTATGTACTTTAGATAAATGTAATACCAACAACAATATTACATCGGAGCTGTAATTACCTACTAGTGATGATATTAAGCGTGCAGTTAATTTGTGTTTGTATCCTTATAATATTATATTAAAATATTTCAATAATTCTGAATAATAAATATTGTAATTTTACAATTCTTGTTAAACAAGACTATTTTGATTTACATAATTTATTTCGTTTGAATTTAAATTTGTCGTAAATTTTAATATTCAATTCATTAGAATATAATTGCGTTTCATTGAAATGCTCAATGCAGTGCATTATAGCCATTAATGTATAATTGGTAAACTCATCGTAGTTGTATAATACATATAGTGATTTCACTACATATATGTGACACGAGCATTCAATAATTTGTGTATGATTAATGAAAACCTTCGCATCGCCATGCTCGGTGGACTCCAAAGAAGTCAACACTACAGTATTAAACAATAAGTCATAACATCGTAGAGTAATGATAATAATATAATGTTTACGGTGCTGTACAGCGAGTGAGATCGCGGGAGAAAAGTGTGCCAAACAACAACTTACTCTTTATTTTTCGTCGTTGTCGTTCCCGAGGGATGAACGAGTGTTTTGGACGTCTAAAGAACCAAAACCCCGTCCAAGCTGGGCGCTAAAAACAATGCGGATAAGTCGTGTTCTTCCGTGTAACATCAACAGAGGAATAACGCACGTTGACGCCGTGCCGCTGGCTGTTGTACCATTGCCAAAACTCTGGCGAGACCGCCGCCGCCGCCTCCGACCTTTTGCCTTTTGGCCGTTAGCTCGAAGACCGTTTAGTAGCGTATAATCCGTTTCCCATTGAAACGCGGCCATTGTATGGCAGAAGCGTGGCCGAAACCGATCTATTATTGGTCCGAATAAGCTCAATGCGATTCGTGCTGTATAATATTATAAGTCCCGACTCGTATATAAATCACCAGCCAGTCGAATTTTCACCGTCAACGGCAGTCGGGTTGATGTGTTTTTTTATTATTTAAGATTGTCTTTCGAAAAAATGACTGTCGTCGATCTTGTCTGGAAAAAAATAATAATAAACGACTGTCCACCCCCGCCGTGCAGAGTAAACGGCGAAATAGCGCAAATCCATTACGTCGTCGCAGTAGCTCGTAAAAAGGAAGCTTTTTTAATTATTTTTATGCGCGAGAAAAGTTGATTTTGTATTGTTTTCCCTTGTAAATACCCCTGCAGCGTATTTTTCGCACTAAAGTCAATTTTAATAAACTTGTTACCTCTATACACGAAATAAAATAATATTATTTGATCTCAAATATATTATACGGGAATATTGTGGTGAGGTGCAAGACAAGTTTTTGAAAAACGTTTATTAGTACTCACTGTACAGAATATTATTATTACTTATTATTATATCAAAAAATAAATGTTTATCATCATTGTAATATTAACTAACTATTCTCGATTAACTTACAACTACTATATTATGGAATAATGGGAAAAATTTTCTAGAAACATAAATACTACGCACACTGTTGTACATTCAATATAATAATAAAATACAAAAATACTTTTGATTTCGAATATTAGAGAGATGTAAATGGGATAATTTAGTCAACGTACATTATTTATACAAATGTCAAAACCCGTGGCCCGCCACCCGCGTTCGTTTTGGGGCCTGACTGACGACACACAGAAACAGTAGTTATAATGTGCCTGGGTGTACATATATATTTACACACCTACGCATTGGCCATGCAATCGCAAAATTCCTGGACAGGATTATAAACTATTGTTTATTAAGGGCTAATGGTTCAACGCCTGCCGTAATGACGTTTATGCCACGGGATCTCTGGGGAGAAAAATATTCCATTTGGAAACCTCCTGCCCCCCTCCACGCGACGACCCTTATTCTCCCACGTCGGACCCACACGTGTGGTGGTGGTGGTGGTGGTGTTGATGGTGGTATCACCCACTGGCAGGCGACCGTTTGCACGTACACATATAATACACATAACAGTCTTTACATTATTATTATTATTATTGCATTATATATAATGCCTACACGTGTGTGCGTGTGTGTGTGTATATATATATATAGACTAGACGAGATGCTGCGGCTCTGGCGGTTTTAATTAAAACAGTTGTGCCTCGTGCGTAGGTACATATACGACCGCGACGCGATCGGGATTTGTCCGGGTGAAAACCACCCCCCGAGACAAGCAGACGAATTCGAGAACACTGCCGATCAACTGGCTGCGGTTTTTCGCCGTTCGCAATCCAATAGTGCAGGTGAACGCGACGAGCTCCGTTCGTCGTCCAACAATAGCCATTGTAGTAAAACCACAGACATGTAACTATAGATGGCCGACTACGTATAATATTATACAACGACGTACCTATATAATTCTGGTGCCCAGCGTGCTTATAAATTATTATGATTTGTGTACCGTCCAGATCACGGATAATATTTTAATAACAAAAAATAAGTAATGTCCATTAGCTAATAGATAATATAATATGGACTGGCGACGAATGTATTAAAACAAAGTAATTATTTAATTATTTTAAACCAAAAAAATCTGCTGACGGTTTTTTCTCAATTTAAAAATATATTTAATCATCTCCTTGTAAAACTATTTGCAACCATGCAAGCACTTATTCATTCACGCGTAATCACTCCGTAACGATTTAATGATTATTGACTCGTAATTTATATCGCAGTCGGCTGATTTGCTTACGTTTACAGAACACAGGAACGAAGAATACGAACATATAAATTATTGGCGTAGACAACCGTTGAGTTTTGAATCGTGAAGTAAGGACTATCAGAAGACAATAGTTTCTACATTTTTAAGTAACATTAATAATTTAATTTATAATAGGTATATTAAACCCACCTTATAGATAAATCATAATAATTCAATTTGTTTCAACTCGTCTTTACTCCTGTGATCTTCAATATACCACCCTTAAGAACATGGTTACTCAAAACCTCAGGTGATAGTGTACCTACTGTATAATATTATTAGTAATTTATTACTATTTCAATAATTTAATAAAACATACGCGTTGCTATTATGGTGTTTGGTTGGTTAATGAACGCAGGTCAAGTTTCTACAACCTATGAAATATACCGAACTTAGAAAACTTTATTTGTATCGATTCAACAACCTGATTCTCAAGACCAGTTCGAGTAGCGAAAATAGCTCATCAACTAAGTACTTATTAAATGGCTATAAATATCGGCAGCAACTATTGGTTTGAATAAACAAAGAACGTGCGTTGCCACACCCAACCTAACCCAACGCATATATCTGGACAAATGTCGGTCCCGTGAAGAGCTGTTATAGACGATGCCATAGTAACTAGAAAGCGTTTAAAAGTACATTTTGAGAAATACATGATTTTTCTATAAGCAATATTACATTGGCATATACCAAACATTCGAGTGGTTGTTTTAATACACGCCTGGGCGTCAGGTTTTCTATGTAAGGAAAACGTTAAAGGCCACGATCGCCGGTAACATGGCCTATTATGACGTTATTAGAGCTGCGCATATTCGATTTCCCACGTTTAACTCTCGACGGCACGCATAATATCGAAGTTATTGACGATTATAAAAATATATTATAACAACAGACGCGTTCGACACCCGTTTCGTTGTTTCCGGTGATAAACGCGAGAATTATATTATTACGAACCGCGATATATTATAATAGTCACGCGACGTACATAAACCATCATTCGCATAAAATATAGTATTTGAACTGCGGGTCGGCTCGGTTTTGGCGGCGCAGGTTACAAACGGCGACCGGAAGAGATTTCCCACGAGGGTTTCCGCGGCTTCGGCGGGATGTATTCGACTAATCCAAGTGCATATTATTATTATTATTATTATTATTATATAAATATACCTATATACGCCTGACTCACTGCAGCAGCCACCAACGTGGTCTTTGATATTTTACGATATTATATTAACCTAACTCCTTTTAGTCGAGAAACGGTCGTCGTCCTTTTCAAAGCGCGTGGAGGCTCGGCAGACCGTGCGAAAAATATTCGTTAACACGGTTTGTTAGTGCGTCGACTACGTGAGGAAAACGGTATATAATATCGTCGTAGGTATATATATATGTGTATGACACGGATGGAGACACGCGTAAATGTCGTCCCAAGAAATTTCCGGGAAAGCTACGGTGCAGGTTTTCATCGACAATTGCAGGCGTCTGGATGGCGAGTCGTCGCCGTCGGTGTGTTGAGTGGTAGGCATATAAAATATAGATGCTCATATCTATCTCTAAAAACTACCTACTTCAACTTTATCTCATCGATTATAAACGAGAAAATTGTATCCAATTGTATCCCAAAGTAAAAACAAATAGATATATGCCCTCCTACACAAATAAAATAATTTAATATAATTATCTCTTGTTTTGATTACTATTTTTTTATTGATTTTCATTTTATGAGATGCATTTCATATTGTAATGTTCCGAAACAAAATATTACTACGTCTTGTTAGTATTATTACCACCTTTTTCGAAAACATCTAGACAGATATATATTATATTTATAAATAGATATTTATAAAGATATTTGTTTTTCTAGTTTTCCACTTGTGTGTGCTCAGCAGAGGTCTTCGGAGTGTTGTAAAGAGTGAAGGGATGTACTATGCAGCGTACGTCAACTACAAACAACTTACTAAATTTAACGATTTCACACTATAAATTATAATTTACCATATACCAAACTGTCTTAGTTGCAAGGCTTTCCGAGTAGTTTCCAATGCGTATTTGCGGTGAAACTAGACCTTTGATGAACTACATGCTTCAGAACTAAAATCCTCTATATTCTGCCTCAAAACGAAATATTTACTTCGTCATCGAGTACAGTAAATTAACATAATATTATTATTATCAAATTTTCACGAGGAACGCATATGCATATGGTGTGTATCATGCGTACTACACGCAAATCGCGTTCAAAGGGATCCTTAACTACTATAGAAGCAATTACTACATTCTCCTCTGGCTTTAATACTTTAATCAACCGATTGATTTCGCGTGTACTATATAAAATCCATAAAAATTCCGATTTCTTCTCAAACTTGTCCCCTGCCGAGCCAAGGCCTATGCGTATAATGGCGTTTTAGTGTTATTGAGTGCTCCCTCCTACGTGAGTGTTTGGACATGCGCAAATATATATAAATTAACCAGGCAAGGTATATAATATAACGTGTGGGGGGACATAAATAAAATGTGCGATCGGAAGAAAACAAACTTTTATCGACTTCAACTTGTATATATAGAAATAAAAATAATTCTGCATCCCTAACGTTCGACAGAAGAGAAACGGCTTTTTATGCTAAAGTAATATCGGCTGTCGTTTACAGAATTAATACGTAGCTATATAAATTTTTAGCACACAAAAAAAGTTAGATTAAAGTTTTCCATAGACTGGAAACCTTACTTTGCTTTAATAACCACGTTTACAAGTATATTATAAACGAAGTTTTTGCATAATTTATAATTTTGTATTTTATCCTTTTCATCGAAGCAAAATACAACATACATAACAATTGACCATTGTAATAAATAGGGCAGTAAAGTGCATTATTTTTAGCCCATTGTAAAACGAAGCTTTTTAAACAGTAAGTTTGAATTTTGAAACAACGAGTTTAATTTTTAAACTTTTATTTTGTTTTTTATCTTTTTGATTTTTTAAGTTATTTTTACCACTATTGGTCTTTAAACTGCATTTTTTTGCATTTTTTCTGCATTTTTTTTTTTTAGGTTTTATAGTGCGTTAAACTCACAGACTATTAGTAATAACAAGAAACTTATCCTAAGAAAAATATACCTATTCAAATTATTTTAATCTAATGTAATAAAAATAACTCTCGCAGTATGAACTTTACAAAAAAGCTTGATTGAGAAAATTAATATTATTTAATAATAATATGTTAGAGGTAAGTTAAGCTTGTGCAATATATTGAACAAATATTATATATGAATATATATATTATGTGTTTATTACTTTATAGTAACTGTTAGGTTATATATATGACATTACGTTCATTTGGACCTTGTGAGTATGTTAGTTTTATGAGAGCATTTTGTATTTACTTTAAAAACAAAATTATTACGCTGTAAACCTGTTTTCTTTATACTTTTATAATTATTAACTAAATATTGATTATAAGAGTATAACAAAATTATTAAATTTATTAATATTTTATTTTGATCATAGGTATCATTAATCTGACAACGGTATTTAAGCTTAATATTTCATTAAATTAATTTTACAATATTCTATATTATTAAAATCTATTACGTCCATGAAAAAGATTTCACGTCAAAATAATTACCTAGCATGTTCTTAGAGCTAAACACACCGGATAATTTGAATTTATAAATGTATTGTTCTTCATTGGTATTATTTTTTGTATGAAATATATATTTGCAGAACAAGTTGACTCTGTCGTTGGCGTACGATATTCCGTGATTAACAAAACTTATTTCCATAATAACACGTTGTGGTATGGAAGAAAGTGACAATTAAAACTTTCCAGTCTCGTTCCATACCAAATCTAACCCGGGATTTCATTTTGAAGTTTTAGTGTATGCGGTAATACCTATACAGGTTCTTTTATCCACTGATTGCGAACCGGAGCCACTTATTTAAATGTTTTTTAACCGTACTCAAAATGCAAATTTCTTAGGGGCGCCACATCGTTGATTGTTTTCTCTCAAGCTGCAAACGCCTGCAACCACCGGAGACACTGCTAATCCCATTATACACTACACAGAAGAAGTATTCGCCCGAGAGATGCTTGTCAACAACAGCTGAAGGCCTTTCTTTTAACATTCAGTGCGCTTTGGTTCATAGTAACTAAGTAAAAACCATAAATCCGATACCTTTTAGGCGAAAAAAAGGTCGACGGGGTCGAGTGGGCGATTCCGTAAACGTTGTGTTTACTCCACTTGAAAGTTCTTTTTAAAAACTAAAACCACAATAGCCTCGTTTTCTTCCCTCACAAACGCATAAAAGCAAATAAATTTTTACCGACGGTTTGTGAATTTTAAACGCAACGTACTAAATGAAAGTAAGCACTTCAGGAAGTAAAAATGTTCTAAGTGAGAAATCTAGTACACGTGCCCTTTTCTTTTGTCCTACCGTATTATCACTCGCTAAACGTTTAATCTAACTCGTAAATGTAATATAATTTAACTCAAGTTTTGTTCCACTATTAAATCACCCCGACATCAAAGCCAAATCAAAACTATTTATTTCGATTTTAATTTATTGTTATACATAAAATAAAAAGTCACTTATTAGCTATTACATTCATAATTACATTTGTGTTGTTATTATAATATAGTTAACATTACAGTTATGTTTCTTTTGGAAAATATTTGGTTCCTACATCTTTGATCTTGTTTCAGTTTTGCTCTGAGGATTCCTTAACTTGTTTAACTTGTGTGGAAATGCTTATTGCTTTGCATAATATAATATATTCCTTTGTATTCTCGTTTTCTCTGTATAATACCAACCACAATATTTGTTTCTTTGCCATGTTGGCGGGGCAATGCATTTGCTCCGTTTACGCTGAATGTTAATTTTTCATTAGGTGTTAATTTCTTTTTATGTTTAATAATAGTCTGAGATGAGTACTCACTTCTTTTTTTCCAATTATTACAATGTTTGTGTATTCGCTAATATCGTTATTATTGCTTTTATTCGTACCATTGCAAAGCTTTTTATTATTTTATGGTTGTAGGTATCATGAAACTGTTATTATAGTTAATGAATATTTATAGAGTTTTCCAGATAGTAATAGAAATCAAAAATACATATAATTATAGGGCTTTATTACAAAGTACATAGTCACTTAAATTTAACCCTTATTTAGAAAAGTTTACCCCCCCCCCCACCCTCAACAAATCATATTTTCTGAGCAAATGTTCCTTTTGTACGTTCTTGTTAAATTAGCTGTCATGAATGATTAAAATAAATTACTAAGATAAATGCCAATTTGAATTTGTACTGATATACAATGTATATCATAATATAATATACGTCATATTTAATTAAGTTCACTATACGTTTATCTATTTGGTGAGATTAAGAATATTGGTACAAAATAATATAAATTAAGACATTTATATTATTTTCGATCCCATAATGAAAACATTTAAGTGCTTAATGTGTAAATGAACAAACTTTCAAGAAATTATCTCGATTACTAAAACATTGTAGGTACCTATTAAAATACTACGAACTGCAAACGTAGTACAACTAATCAAATTGTAAATTTGACTATTCAACTGAACTAAACTTTTTAATTCATTTTACGATTAAACGACGCATTGTAAAAAAAAGGACTTGAATACATAATTAAATGATTCAAATGTATTTAAAGAAGTTATATAGTACTATTATAGTAGTATATTACTAATGCATATTTACCTTGGCATATCTATAGGTACACGTATGAATAAAGCAAAAAAAAGGCATGTTGACCTAACCTAACCTAAACTCCCAACGGGTCCAGGAGACAATATTCCGGAAAAAATGATAATAATTCGAATACAAAACATCTCAAAGAGTAAATCCCAAACAAAAATATATTCCCTCAAATACAAATTTTAAATTCATCAATGACTTTTACCAAAGCTTATCTTGTATTAGTAACAGCTTGCGATGTTGTTTTTATAATTATATTTTTCACCGTGTCAGTTTGGATAAAAATGCCTTTGGATTTTTTAAAAAGTTAAAAAAAAAATGTTCTTTTTGTAAATGTTGATGGATATTAATTGTATAGTGTTCTTGAAAAAAAAGAATGACAAATGTATATTGCTCTGTACTGAGTACAAAACCAAAAGCTATAAAAGACGTTATTAATATTGTTATATAGGTACTTATATAACTTTGTGCAGATCTGTCAAGTTAGTTGTCATTTTTTTAAATGTTATTTATGTTGGAAAATGATTTTCTCAGGTACTTCAGAGAAGTATCTAAATTCCATAGTATTATGGAATAGTACTATTGGTCAAATGGCACGTTGTTTGTTTATATAAATGTAATTTATCATTCAATTTCAGTAGTCTTGGAAACGTAAGATACAGTCATTTTTGTTATGGTCGGTTAAGTGGACACTTCTGATAAAATTATTACAAACTTCAAAAAAGTATCAAAACTAATTTTTTTGATGCTATATTTTATTTGATTGTAAAAAGTTGTAATTTAGTTAGCTGTAATTTTAAACTGAAAATATTATAAAAAGTAATATATATATATATTTATTATTTTTTAGATTATTTTATCGTATTATTTCTTGGAGATTTTCAACCAAGGAATATTTGGTGTACAGGCTATTTGTTTTAGGTATATTTTTACCTAGATATTATGTCATAGTATCGATATAACTATTAAAAAATGATAACTTTAATTTTGATTTTTAGATAATCATATGTAATGCATCTTATTATAATGTATTCGGAATAAATAAATACTATACAATCATTAGTGAACGTGGGTTAAGATGCTTATAGTTATATATTTTTTCTGTAAAATACAAAAGTCATGTAATGACAAATTACCAAATAAAAATGACTGCATAGCTCCTAAAGTTCAACTCGTTACGTAATGTAGTTCTCCTTTATATTGTTTCATTCTTGGATTTTTTTTCTTCAATCATATGCTTAACATGCGAAAAACTTTAACGGTGATATTATACAGAAGAGACGTGACCTACATCTCAATTATTTGCTAATAGTTTTTTTTGTTTTCTTCGCGTATATGGTACTTTTCATACGTTGGGTATGTCGTTATATGTCGTTCATGTGTATGCCAAAAAGACAAAAGGATCAAATAAAACCACGGACCAATGCTCTTCGAGGGACTATGCGGTGATATAATAATATACTATAATTTTAACAAATAACGTCTTACAATGTCTTTTTTCGAAGTAAATAACCTACAATATATATACATGTATGCCAAAATATCAAAATAAAATTAAAGTTAAAACGGAATAATACTACCTCTATAATACTCATCCCACTTCATGGTGATGGATTTATAACCTTTAGAAGGAATTAATAATTACAATTAAAACATATGGTATAAAAATACAATTATTAATTTAACATTAATAGTGTATCAAATTTATATGAAAACAACAATCTACAAGGAGTCACGTACAACACAGTTAAATGCACATTTTATAACTGCAGCAAATAATAAAAAGGGTGGGGAAGTGGATGTCACTCTGCTGTACAGTAGGTTACAAGTGGGCTACTCTTTAATGGATAGTATTAAATTTTAATTCAATGATAATATAATATCATTGTATACGAAAAACGATTCTGAGCTTAGACGGTTTGTCAGTGTGGATATTTTATATTATTAATACGGTAATCGGTAAGTTAAATTAATATTATACAATTACCTACAGCAAAATTACTAAAACCGTCATTCTTGCAGGTTATTTAATATGTAATTTCGTCCAAATTGTACCATAAAATAACTGTAAAAAAAACCGTGTGTTTATATTTTTGAGATATTTTGGTTACAGAATGACTTACCAACGTGGAACGACGTTGTTTTAAATTTTCAATCCTTAGTTATAAAAGTTGAGTATTTCATCAATTTTTAACTACAAATTCATTTTTAAATTTTAAATTTGATAAATGTTGGTAAAAGTCAAACTTTAAATGCTTATAAAAAAAAACTTAGCAAATAAATTTTTAATATTTTTCAACTGCTATATTGTAACAATATATCAGGTACCTTGCATTAAATTTTCACATTTTTTGAACCAACAAATATAGTTTTATTGACATTCATAGAAGAAATAACTAAATAAATTGGAAACTGAAAATGTCCGCAAACAGTTCAAAACATATTAAAATAGGTAATTTTAACATCTTATCGTGAATAAAAAATGACAATATATAAAATAACCAGTGAACATTTTAATGGTCATTTATTATAGAGTTACACCAAAAACCGAAATCGATTTTGTCGAAAACTGATTTTGCATAAAAATTACCGTTTTCTATAATTTTTCTTTTGTTTTCCCTGTGCTTTTGAAAACTATTGGGAATTTTAAATTTTTGACCTCCTGAATGCACAAACTAGATTCACTTTCCCATCGAATAAGATACTGTTGAAGAAAATCGAAACAATGTTACTGCTCTAAACGGTGAAGACAGACACAAAAATAAAAAATAAAAAAATAAACATCATTGTAAAATCAATACACTCATCGCTTCGCTCAGAATCTAAAATAATAATATAAATACATAAATACCTATCTATCTACAAAAATTAATTTAAATTACTTAAGGCGATTGTGATTTTTTTCTAAGTACTATTATATGACTTAAGGTTTTAATTTTTTTTTTAATTATTAAAAACGTATAGAACAAAATATTAAGATCAATTTTTTTACTAAGGATAATTAGATAATTGTTTATTATATTTTTTTTGTGTTCAACATTTGACTTGAAGTTTTACATTTCGACAAAGGTATATTATTGTAAGTAATTTAATAAATACTGATTTAAATACTACAAGCATTTGTAAAATCAAAGCACGCCTTACACAATTAAAAGTATTCGGTTTAAATCACAAAAACGTAATAAAAACTAATTAAAATTTATAAGTAAGAATTTTATATTTCTATAATAATTTGAATCATTAATAAGTTTAATATTATTTAATTGCTTAAAATAATTTAAAAGTTCTTAAGAAATAAAAATAAATAAATGTTAATAGTTTTTATACATATATTAACTATACATTTTTACTTTCATAAAATTAATACAATAATACTATAAATATGTTTTGGAAAGCATATTGTTTAAAAAAACTGAAGGAATACAAGAGAACATAAATACCTATTTAAATTGTTCATTAAAACGAACACTCCGAATTCTAATGAATATGAAGACAAACGGGATTTTCAAATACCATTTTTTTTTTGTATAATTAAATTAATAAATAATAATATATTACATAATTTAGGAATACCAACATGTAGAAAGTGAATATAAATATAAAATAAAATAGTGGTTTTCTATGAAAAGATTAAAATTTCCTACTCTAAAATCTAAATTTATGATATTTAAATAGTTTGAGGATATAGTGCCTACATTTAATATTATTCATAGTTGGCTAATTTTTAAAACGACATTACATAAATATATTTATTACTTTTTATTACATTGTATTGCCTATTGTACGCGTAAGCCAAATGTTGATTAAAAGAAGATTCCGGAATCGTTTACAAACACGATTGACAACTACATATTTATATATTTACTATTCCTGAATTATTTAATTATAGATACCTAAATTCTAGTTTATTGGATATTTTTATTTTCCATTTAAATGTACACATTTTTAAAATCCGACATGATTTTAACGATTCGGCTCTTGGAACAGAAATTGGATTAACTGATTTAATAGCTGAATTCTTATAAGTTATATAAATACATAGAAACATGTTTCTATACTGAACATGGGGCTTCTGTAAAGTGCACGATGTAATTGGTATCAGTTTTAATACAGATCGATAATAAAGTCTCATTTTAGAGTCCAAGTGGAGGGAGTGAGCTATGGGTTTTCGTTGCCAGAGTAAAAAATCCCGAGGAATTACAATATTTAGTATTTATACACTGGGTGATTGTCCTCGTCAATAATTATTTCTAACTAATTATTAATATCCAAAAAGTATTATTATTTTATACATTGTATATGTTCTTAACGAATATAAGTATAAACATCAAATTATATTTATATATTCTGTGGATGAAGCGTAGACACTAGACAGTGTATACTGTTTCAGTAGTTGTTTGTGTATGTTTTTAGGTAAGACAAATATTTATATGGGCATTAGAAATAGAAATAAGCTCAAAAACTACTCATAATGTTAACTAAATTTAACATTTAATAATATTTAAGTAACAATTTTAGTCAAAAGTGTAAGTACATATGTAATAATATGTTAATATACTAAACTCAAAAATAGTAAGCTAACGTTGAAATAAAATATCAAATGGTATTCCAGATTTTTAATGAAAAAAAAGGGTGCGACAATATAATATATTGGGGTGTTATCTTTATGGAATATTTTATGCAAATAAGCGTTAGATAAACGTAAAATCAACTTGCATATTAACAAATGAATTATTATAATTTTTTCAATAACCAAAACTATTAAATGTCATAAAATCATAAATTAAATTTGTTTATGCACAAAATATGTGTTTAAAATCTACCCATCGTGTAAAAATATAATTAATAATATTATTATCGCAGTGAGGATATTTAATGCGATTTTAAAGTTTAAATACTATAATGATGGTACAAAAAGGAAATATTCGCGAACTCCTATAAAACTAAACAAAACCCATAACCTTACCAACAATTGTTTTTCACTTGGCGTGGTAATTTCTCGTCAAACATTACAATAATAATATTATGTAGTAAGATAAATTCTACTAAAATAATGGATTATGCGTCACTGCATCGTTCGTCGAATATTAATGTTAACTCAACAATATTCCGCTGGATTGTTTTCGTTACGGTTTTAGGCTTGTAGACGAATGTTTACCTATTTACAACCGCAATTCATCGAAATAATATTACATCGACTAAACCACTACGCAGATGTTGAGAGGCTATAATACAGACCAACATTATTACTAAACAATGTTAAAAATGTTTGGTGTCGGTCTGCTAAAAAAAAAATAATAATAGTAGTACAAATTTGATTGCGGTCTCGAGCCGAATTTGTTCAGTGACTGAAAACCCGCGGTGAAAGCCGGAATAGCTCTCCGTTCTGTTATGTGTATATTATAACTATAAATTATAGTCATCGATTTTTATATTTTCGACAAATAATAACAAGTAGGTAGGTGGTAGACGTTCAACGTCAACATTCGCGAGTTCTCTAATTTCCAATCGACTTATCTTCAGTAGGACGACACAGTCGACAATTTCACATTTCAGAGTTATTACAACACGACCGCCGCCGCCGCCACATGCACATACAATAGCCGCACATTTGCCATGTGTAATCAACTATAAACTGATAAAGAGTTTAAAAGCATATCTTTGAGGTCCAACCCAACAATACACGTTTCCAGCTGTCACATTCACATATGCGTAGTGCGTGCAAGTTCCCGTACTATACAGCAGGACGGCAAAACGCAACTTCCCCGCACAGTCCATGGTCCCCTCGACAAATCTAATAGCCATCGTTCAATGAAAAACGCCATTTTTTTTTTCAATTTCACTTCTTCTTTTTCACAAATCAAACGACTCGTTGGACGACACACAATGCGATGTTATAACCGTTGGCCTGAAGGACCTATTCAGAATAATATATACCACAATGAACTTTTCTTCAAAAAGTACCTATATGTTTACTTTATGTGTAGATAAAATGAAAAAAGACTCAAAAAGTAGAAGAAGCAGTTAAAAAGTTAAATGTTTGAACGTGCGCAATGGTATATAATATGGTATACAGGTTCAAACAAATATAATTACTTGTACGTTTACGTTTTACAAAACGAAAATATACTGAGCAATTAAATTTATACCTATAGCTATTTTGGTAAAATACGTAAAAATGTGACAACGTAAACAAACGTTATGATAATTCATATTTTTTTCAGTAATTGGACAATAAAATAAACTGTTCACTTTTGTTTATGAAAAAATCGTAAGTACACATCGTTATGCAAATCATACCGTGATACCTATTAAAAATAAATGCAAACCTACGCTAAAGTTATAAGAACAAAATATGATTAATTTATATTAATGTAACAATAATAAGTTTCTAACCTTGCATTTCTATGGGTACCTAACTACATTAAACTATTAGTTAAATAAACGTAGGTATAGAATATAGGTACAAGGTTGAAGGTACATATTTGTGTACATATTGAATGGGGTAATATAGGTAATGTATTATTCTAGTAAACTTTATACTCTTGAGTACACACACTATCAAAAGTATGCATATTCACAACCACTTGAATCCAGAAAGTCAGTATAGTCTACAGTTTATATTTACATACGTTTGATTTATCTCTACCCATCACTAACTTTCTTTAGCTGAATTAACTTACAAAATTTACATTTAAAGACTCAAATTCAAACGTAAATATCCAATATACCTACCAGTGAAACGTGTTCTTAAATATGAATAAATTATTATTTATTATCAAAAGGTAAACGTTGTAATTTATGTCCGAAAACTTTTGGAAATTTCACTATAGAGTAGGACAGACAAACAAACCGTATCTTAAACAAGAAAATAATTATATTTTATACTCGATCATTGTCCAAAGTATTAATATATATTTTGTAATAAACGTATTTAATGAAATAATAATAAAAAATAATAAATTTATAATAATTTCAGTTAATGTTATTATGATTACTTATAACGAACTTCGTCAATATATTTTTTATATTTAATAGTATTATTATGATGCGTGTACAAAAAGAAACACAACGTTTCATCTCTTAATAATTCAAATTTTGTTTAATGACCATACAAAGAACAGAATAAATAAAACCGTTGAGATAAAAGTAATTTGGCCATGGTCGCTACACCATCCAGTTAAAATAAATAAAACAGAGTTCATGACTTTGCAACTTATATATTATACTTTTGAATTTTTACCAAATGTTTTTTCATCATTGTTTACATAATTCAAAACTTCTTCATTGCAATTAAAACAGTCAACAGAAGTTGTCCGTATTAAAAGAAACGGCAAACAAGTTGAACTGCAGAGTTCTATTTGGGCTGCGTATCTAACCTTTGGCCACACTAACCCTACGACGGGCGGTGCGGCGGCGGTGTCACAAAAACTCTATACTCCCAAAATGTGTTTTCTCGTCGCCTGCCCTCGCGTCCATTACGCACAGGGACTCTTTGTGAATTTACGACCTTTTCAGCCCATATTACTATATGGGATCGTATATTTCACGACAATAAGGTAAAAACTGTCCGACATTTTTTTTTTCTTCTTCGCTCTCCATATACTCACACGCGCGTTGTCAACGGCAGATGTCACACCCGTTCTGCTTTATGGGTCCGGGGATTTGCAATTTAATCTCCTCACGTCTTCTTCACGGCCACCTTCACGTCCCATACGGTCTGAACAGCACCCTCCGCCCGAATCACCGTGGTGGAATAGTGACGAAGTGAGGATTTAACTTTTTCTGATCATATCTGTCAGGATGATGTGGCTGATAATACGAGAAGAGTTTTCTTATTCATTCTCCCAACCATTCGACCCTCCCCCAGCGGCCACTTGATATCTGGATTTTCTCGGTCGGGTGTGAAAATGGAATAATAATAACGTTTGCCTGGGGGAGCTGCCCCATTGAACAAGACGCGCGTAATAAGCTCTGTTGCGGAGAATTTTTTTTTAAGCCTAACCCGAGGACGAACCATATAATATAATAATATATTAAAAACCACAAGTAAACGATGCACAGCAGCTATATAGTTGACAGGGTAAAAAGTACTAAAAACTATATTTTTATGATAAAATGTGAAATATTCATACAAATTATACCCTTGCAACCTAACTTCATAATATTAATTTAGATAGGTAGCAAACTGGGTGGAATAAGAAAAAAAAACTATCAATAACTGTGAGGCCATTTTAATTTATTTGTGTAACTATGTGTACATAAAGGAAAAAATTATTTCTTACTATTAAGAATATAATACGTTATTATAGGTACAAAACTAAAGAATATTGGTGTTTATTATTTGATTGTGTCTTTAGATATTTATAATGTAATACGGTTAGTAAGAACTAAGAAGCGTTCATATGAGACAACAAAATAAAATGTTTTCTTGATAACATAATTATAATACATAATATAGCTATGCAATAACGTTTTAAGTAATCAATTATTAAAAATATAACTATTTTACAGTAATTTATTATACGAACGTATAATTATTTTTTGTAAGAATTGTAATAGCATTTAGCAAAATACTTTTTTGGAATTTCATGTATGGTCAGTAAAGTTTAATATACCTATGTTTTAAATAATTTTGTACGAATATCATTAGCTACATTAAATAATGCGACTTGGCCATATTATCAATCAAATATTATAATATATAGGTGCACAGTATAGGTACAGCTGATTGAATTAGACCCATTTTTTTTAATTCGACATTATTGTATATTTATACTAAAAACATTTTCAATTATTACACTTTATAATTATTTAAAAAATTAATTTTTGAACATATCAAATTATTCTAATTGAATAAAAAGTAACAATTATATTAAAATTTAGTTGAACTGAAAATACTATTAAAACAAAACACATAAAAGGTACAGACAAGAATAACTATTTAAATACGTACATTGGTGATTAGTTGTATGACTTTTGAATCATAAAATAAAATATTACAATATCATAATTCATAAATAATAATTCAAACGAATTTGGAAACGTATTAATTATTTTTTGTTTTGTTTTTATATATGCATCATAGAAAAACGTACATATTCACTTATAGAAAATAATATGTCGATCACTTTTGTTTATGTAACAATAATACAGTTGTATAAACCATAGGAAATACTCAGCGCTAAATCAAACGATTTTCCCTGGTATAAAATATCAATCCGATGCATCGGGTGGTATAGAAACACAATGCAGAAGAAATTAGTCCACAGTTTTGAAACGCAAAAGTTAATGTTCGCCGAGCTTGGGACCGAAAGTTTACACATGGCGTTTTCCCTGGGGGAATAAAAACACAACATGCAGTCATTAAACGACAAAAGCAAACTTTTTCTTTTTTCATCGTGCAATTTTCACGTCAATACAGACGAAACTCGGATGTCTAGATCGCGATTTCTTCTGTTGAACAAATATATATATATTAAATATTATGTTTATAAAGAATCGAACAACGAATAATACACTACTCGTCAACAGTTGGTTGGAGTTATACCTAGTTAATTATTTATTTTTAATGGTTTACGTCGAGTGAAAAAAAAACGTAGACCACTATGTAGTTCGCAACTGTCGGATATATCATATAGGTTTGGTATGGGTTAGGTACGGTCTCGTATTAAAAAAATATAAAAAAAAACCTTTACCGGTTAATCGCGGTTATACGGCCGTTCAATTTCGTTCGACCAACGACGTTTTATTACCTCGGCCGTATCACAGCAGCGACTGTATATCGCTGCAAAGGTAATATTTCACGAGAGGTACTTTTATATAATGTACTCTGTATCCTCTTGTAGCGGGTGACAACGTGGCGTCGTAAAACGGTAAATGACTTATTCAACTTGTAACGAAAAAGGAAGTACGAGCTGAACAATAATGCATACCTACTTATAATACAATCGCGTACCAACCAGATATTATTATTCAAACATTTTTTTTAGACACAGGGGTTTAATTCGGGAATAAAAGAAACGTTCTTGTATTATTTGTAGGTATCACCACCAGAGCGACTTAAACTTTAATACTGTCCAGAAATGTAATTTACGTTTTTATCGTTTTAAGAATAATATTCTAAATCAAAAAAAAGAGTTTGATTTGTAATAGTAATATTTTTTAACATAATATTTAATTTGCTAAAAAATATATTGTCATTGGAAATTCCTTAACACCGACTAGACATTTTATACAACATAAATATTATTATTATTTTATTGAATTAAGGCTTTGGCGACTGAGTTCATTAATCTGTAGGGTTGTTACGGTAAGGTTGGGACGATTGGTATGGTTGAAAACACGTGTATGTGTAGCAAGGTTTTTGCACACTAATAACCCGGGTGGTCACCCATCCGAGAAATAGTGGCAGCGGCCTTTACTTACTCTCAGTCACGTTGCGTGACTAATTGCAACCAATGCGTCAAGCCAAGCCACCATTAATATTATTATATATATTGCTTTCGTTAATTTAATTTAAGTAGTAAATAAAGAGTTAGGTATGTAGGTAGGTACTTTACAACATGATATGATAACCAAAATATATTTCAAGACATTTTTATTTAAAGAATAGCGTATTTAACGAATTTAACGATTTTAAAGAAATAACAATGTCTAGTGATGTGTTATTTTTTTATTTATGATAACTATTGATTATGCATCCAACATTGATTATTTAATAATTAATAAGAACAATACATTGTCAAATATTTTAAACAGTATCGTGATGATATTAGTCTATTTGCTCTATGCGCCTGCTGTTTAATAAATATGAATAACTACGTAGGTACTATAAAAAATTAAAACTTACTTTAAAGTTAAAATTTAACATTTTCAGTAACTAATAATGATTAACAGACATCAAATTAATTATTTTGACATCGAAATAATTACATTTTATTATTATACACATAACTACGAAAAACTAAGTACACCTACTACGATTCACATAATTTTTGTAGTTTTCAAAATAACTATCGTCTTAACTCTGCATATTACGAGCAATTATATTGCTTTACGTCTATTAAAAAAGTTTTGATAGAACTAAATAAATGTTCTTAACTTTATATCTTATAAATAACTCAGAATTATTTCTTAATTCACATTGAAAGTTAATTTTATTTATCATAATATACTTTGTACAGTGAAAACTAATATCAAACGCTTTTACGTATTAAATAACTGCATATTATTATTTGTAAAATGTCATTACAATTTACGTTTCCATGGCCAACATAAGTAATAATTATTATAATAATAAACCATTATGAAACAATAAGTTACAAGAATCCTTAAATTTCTTGTATATTATTTACGATTACCTACTCGTGTTGTTAAAAAAATCCAACCAACCGTATCCTATTGTGATATATCATATGACATTTAACAGTAAACTTGATGATATCGTATTTCTATTCCTGAACTATAATATAACTAAGGGCGGCAAAGAGCCGTTTACCCCTAGTTGACGGACGGGTGTTGGTATATGTGTCGGGGAGTCATGACGAAACCTGAACTCAGAAATCCCTTAAGTAGTTGTAAGTCTTCGTTTACCACGGTTCAACTACCTACTCCGCTCTTGTTATAGTTGCTGTATTTAATTTCGGAACGTTTGAGAGAAAACCAAGAAAAAACCAACCTACCCCCCTGGAAACTAGCTTATCTTCGGGGTTTCAGGCTTTTATACGGCCTTTGACTTGAAATCACTGCTCTTTCATTATTTGAAAAACACTGTTAGTATGATGGCGCCACAATAAATTTCAAGAGGTTAGGATGGAAGGGTTGGGGGACCTTTTATCGGTAGAACACCCCAACCAACACAATACATTTGACAGAATTATGGGTATACGAGATTTTTTTTTCATTTCACTCCCTCGTATACGAGCCGATTTCAACAGGAAAACGACGTTTACCCGAGTTGTTACCAGCATATAATATTATTGAAAATAATGATAATAAATGTTTTGATTATTATTAATACTAAAAACAGATATATTGTTGATATAACCAATTAAGAAGAACAAATATATTTTAAGAAATATAATTTATCGCACTCGCACTATTTTTGTTTAGAAAAAAAAAAAGTTTTTTACCTTTTATCCGAATTTATTTTTAAAGTTAATTTAGAAAATATATTTTGCGTACAAGTACAATGCAGAGTAACAAGGATAATGTTTTTTTTTTTTTTATTATTATTATAAAAGTCAATCTTTACAATGATGTGAATTAGTTAAAATTAAAAAAAACTAATGAAAACAGGGAGATGAATGTACCTATATTTCATACTTTTCCATACATGTAATATACGACCAAAGCAAACGATATTTTTTATCCAAGCGAGTTTTTTGTATAGAGAAGGGAGAATAATCTTTACAATCACAAAGACTGACAGCAATACAGTGAAATATTAGATTTTCAAATCTAATCTTATACAGACAATTTCCTTTATTGTTTGGTTTCAACAGACTATTCAGTAACACACACAACGATCCAAACTGTAAAACTCCAACGAAATTCTATATTTTTGATCTGGTCGGATGTGTATGGTACCTATAGATATTTAATATAATTCGCGTTCGTCCTTTTTCACTCTAATAATACAAAATATGTGCACAATATACATAGTAAAATTTATCATTAATTTCACTTAGAAGATAATTTTGCTTTAATAATAACACAATAACAGAGTTTTTTAACTCATCTACGTATAATATCTATCGTACAAACAATTGTTGGCCGAGGTTAAAGACGATTCAATCAAATAGATTTTTACTAGGACCGAAGACAATGTGATTATATTTACCTACCAATACAGCTATAAAGTAGGTATCACACAAATCGATCCAAACTAAAAAATGCCAATGAAATTCTATATCCTCGCACTGGTCGAATGTACGTGGTATAGCAATTTAATATAATAAATAATAATTATAATAATCGTATGTCCTTTTTCACTCTAAATACAAATGTGCACAATATGCATAGTCAAATTGATCACGGATTGACTTTAGAAAATAGTTGTGCATTAATAATAATTAAAAACATTCTAACATGACCCGTTCTTTAACATACATCATATTAATATCATTCGTTCAAACATTTTTGGCAGAGGTTGACGATTCAATCCAATGGCTTTTTATTCTAACCAAAAACAATGTGATTATATTTACCTACCAATACCTACAGTAAATGTCGAATGCAATAATTTAGTAGGTATAATAATAATAGTAATAATAATGTAATGCTTCTATGAAATATTTCTTTTACATTTTACAACATAAAAACATTTAGGTAACTATACATTTGAAAATTATTGTATACAAGTTGTAAGGGTCTAAATACGTTGTTGAGATATTATTGTTTTAACAACAACCTCAATACTATTAAATGTATAATAATTTATACATAAAATTATTGATATTTCACAGAAGTATATATATATATGAGACCTTTTTTTTACGTAGTTTTTGTGTTTATTTACAAACTATATAATATAAGGATTATATTTAGGACATATACGATAAGTGCATTTTATGATTTTCGTATGATATAGTAATAATATGATTGGTAGGTATCTAGATAGCATAAAGTTTATTCTAGTAATAAGAAATATACATAGTACAAATAAATATTATAACGAAATAATGTTAGAAATTATTGCTCTACACAGACGTAAAATATCGATTTGTAATTAGATATATTCATTAATATCTCGCTATCTTAGTAACACTGTGTGGAAGCTTTAACCATTTAATAAGCTTTGTAATATATTTAATCATAATACGATAAAATAGTAAATACCTACCAGCTCAAATGTATTTGTTATATTTCTGTAAGTTTTTCATTGTATTAAACATAAAAATATAAGAATAATGGTTACATTTGATTGTTGGATGATTCTCCAAAACTCTTTACACAGTTATAATTACTGCTGAAGTACAACAAAATGAATTAAATCTAAACGGACACTACTCATAAATAATGCTGTTTTTTGAATCAAATAATTTAAAGACATTCTATTCGCCGTAATTGTTGAATTTAAATCATGTCACCAGTCGGTAGTCACCATAATGCGGTGCTCGGGAATTGTGCCTATTGAGGTAGAACGGTTTTAACTTTTTAATTATAATGTATCGATAGCAAGACGCCTACCTATTTAAACATTCGAAAATCATTTATTTTTAAAAAAATACAATTTTAAATATTTCAACAATTTATCATAATCGACATTGGTCGATACTATCGATGATGATAGTAGGAGTCGCTATTGTTTTCAAAACCGTAAACACCATCGTTCAATAACGTTAGCATTAAAAACACTTTGTGACCTACTCCAAAATATAATTTCCAATTGAACGTCTTGACCAGGTCATAATTTTAATTTATCATAGTTAGTAGGGGTAAAAACAAGAATCACTTATATTTATAAGACCGCACTATATTGTTTTATGTACAGTTTATACCGACAAGAATTTCTAGTCAAGGAATTCGATAACGGTTGGATCTCATGTACGTAGGTATTAATAACGCAGTTGATCTACCCATGCCTGTTATCAATAAGGGCGTAAGTTTATATTACAGCAGAGTTTCGTGTACAAAGAAAAGTATACCTATATGCGTTCTATTGCAACCTTAATAACCAAAATTATGTCATTTCACAAGGTTCGAACGCAGTGCGGTGGATAGAGCCAAGCTATCATATTATTATTATAAACCTTTAATATGAATAAAAACGATAATCTGACATATTTTCGATACTTTTTCTGGTATATCATTGACGCAAATCGGAGATTGAAATTTAAAAACACAGTCACGTTTTACCTATAATTTTGGCTATAATGCTATATATTAATATATTATTATACTGATTTATTCCGGATCATAAAAAAAATTATTGTTTTATTAATGAAAATACTAGGTACATTATATTAATTCCATTATATATTTTGTATACTTAAACTTTATTTCACCACAAACTTTTTTTTATTGTCGTTTTTAATGTTTTCGATTTTATTTTCTAAGTTTATTGAATTAACGATTCAATAAATGACAATATATTTTTATTGCTTCAGCTCAAATACTGTTGCAATAAATATTAAACAAGGTCGGAACTAGATGACAGAATTATACATGCTATAGTACAATGTAAATAATATAATATAATGTGTACACTGCTATACGCTGTATCTAATACAACTATACACTTTATACCAATGTGGCTGACAGAACAATATGTTGGGTAAAATTGAGATCCATTGAGAGAATAGAATTCAAATAAATCGTCTAAAATTCAATTCTTTTATTATTTAATTTTTTTTTTAAACATATATTTTCATTTTTAATGTCACATTCGACAAACAAAAAATAACAACCAATATTTGAACAATACTTGTCGGTGGTTGATTGTTAATTCGACACAGAGACAAAGATTAGGGGTAGAGAAATGCGAGTCGAAAATGCAATATTTATCTCTTGTATTTGCATAGCCTTTCGGGAGGAAAACGACAGGAATTAGCCGTTTGCCATTTTCTCGACAAATCGATTTGTTTGCACAAAAACACGTGACGTGTTGTCGGGTGAAAAAATGAGATAGTAATAATAATAATAAAAAGGCGAACAAATTGTTTCTGGGTATGAATAATTTACCAATTTGAACCTCTAGTCAAATGCAATTAAAAATACGTCTGATTGAATATAAAAAAATATGTAGCTTTATGCGATAATGTGATAAAAATATGTAATTACACGTTATTTCCACAATTCCGCTCATAGAAGTGCCATCGACTCACCATCGTTGTTTCTACAAAGAGGAGAAGATAATGTTTTATTATAACTTACCAATATCGGCTGATCCTCCCCAAGTTCCTTGCTGTGATTGCCTGGCCAATCTCATTATGGCGTCCGTGTATAATTTGGAAGCTGAAGCGGCTCCTGAAGATAAAAACAAAAATAAAACTCCAATAAGCACAATGTTCAATTCAATGTTGGATATTATTTACAAGTTTTTGTATTAAATTAAAAGAAAGTTTGCAGCATTTTTGCATACAAAAATTCATTATAAAGTATATTTAGTCATAAGGTATATTTTAGTACATCGATAACGTAAATTCCTATTGTAATATTCTTATTGACATTTTCGACAAATTAAATATTTATAAATTATTACACAAGATATAAAATGCTAACCATTTTCTAAAGTTATAAATAATAAGTTATGACTTAAAGCTGTATACTATAAGTCATAATTTAAACACAATAAAATATACTTTTATTGTTTTTTGTTAACAAGTCACCACCAGCTCAGCAGCTTTTATATAGCTTTTATTTTTGTACAGTAATTTAAAGATTCTTGAATAAAAATTATTCTACAACACGTGCCCGGTTGATAGAGATGACAAATTACTCGATGCCTCAATATGATATAGATTATTATGACGTATAATAGGATAATAATTATACATAAAAACTAATAGGTATTTCACATTAATTGTAGTATACCGCGGTTGATGTTGTTGTAAATATTATTGCGTAGTTTTTAAAAATATCGTCTACGATATATTCACCGTATATATACGACCGAACAAAACATTATTAACAATATTAATGATGTAACTGTACATTATTAATCAGTCACACCCAAAAGGTTATCCGAGTCATCTTAAACACGTCACTCGAAGGGTACATGGAATACAATATTAGTGTGCGCGAACAACGCATTATTCGCACTTGACAGTTTCCAATTTCGCAAAAGTGCGCGGGACCGAATTTGATTTGTGCGTAAAGGTCGTCGTGTTCATCGAACATCATACACACGTTAATATTAAAACGTTTGAATAATTTACATGATATAATAATTATTATGATATGTTTGTAAGTCTGCGCATGTGTGTGCCACGCGGCGGAAGAAACTGTCGGGAAAGAGAGACCCGCGGCGGTTTATCATCGTGGAATATTATACTATTTTAGTGTAAATTATACATGTAATGCGCGTGTAAAGACGTCGTTGGAGTTGGAAAAGCGTTCCCGCAGCTACTGCTCAGGTCGACGAGTCTCCATTTGTACCTATTATAACTAATTTTTATCCGAAAGTTTTATGAAATACGACCGTGTGCGTGCGACACTGGTGAAGTCGTCGGTAGGTATACAATAAACAACACGCGCACATCGCGCGGTGCATCGGATAACCACAGAAGTTTTATTTTGTGTGTGTGCGCGAGAAATTCGGAACTGTAATAATATAATAATAATAATATATTATGTTGTGCATATAATAGTCCCATTGCTTCCGGATATCACGTGCTTCTGCGAAGTCCCATCGCGTTGTGTCTGGGATGGCCGCGAATTGTCTATTATTGAGAATGACGATGACTTGGAAACCGATATGATTTTTATTTTTTTACTATTTACCCTTTATCGTTATCGCTTTCACTCCGATTTTGCCTCGAAAAAAACATAATAATATACCATCAGGTAGGTAGTTGATCTTCGGCCCAAAAAAAAGATGACGTATAGTATACAGTCTTCAGTATTGATAAAATGATATTGCTCCCTCGCTCTACCCATAATTTTCATCGCCATTCGCTTGTGAGTGGTTTATACCAGACACGTATCGTATACGAGTGTCGATTTTGCACCTGTTTCGAATCCTTTTCCATTTGGGGGAAATTCACTATAGTGTAATATGGTGGAGTACGCTGCAGTATGCACGTCGTCGTGGATCGGATCGAACCCAGCAAACCACTTGGAGACGGTGCGGATATTAAAATAATACTATAAACGAATGGCAATTTCCGTAACAATAAATGACCTTTCGATACGCCAAAACGTAGTAGGTACTACTACGTGATTTAATTACCATCAAGGGGTTCCCTGCGTGTTTAAAATGCAAGTCTCTGGTTTTTTTTTCATGATTATAATCAAACCTCAGGATTACAGCGTATATATATGAAACGCGGTGCCTGCCAACGTAACTCCGTTTTAAACCCTGTGGGGTTTGTAAAATCACGAGTTATTTTTTAATAAGCCTAATAAAAAAAACAAGGGGTGGTTGCTAAAAAAAAAGGAAATATATATTTATCGACCGCGAGTATACTACCTATTTTATAACAAGAAAAGAATATAATAACAAATTAATATGAGGCCCGCCATTACGTGAGACTATACCAAACCGGAAACTTGAAATGATATTGTGCTGCAGACATTGTGTATAGGGGTGCTCGGGTGAAAACAGAAAGACCAAAATGGATTCACCCGACTATTGCTGACGTAATGACACATTTCCATACATAATAATCCGAACGTTGTATACTATAATATTTGTGAAAGTAAAGTCTTCGAAACAATATACACCCTAAGGAAAAACTTTATACATTCTTTGCGGTATTATTTAAATTTCCATTGTGTACGATAAACTGTTTCCTGCTTAAATCTGACAGCCAATGACAGTTAATTTCAAACACGTACCTACGCCCATATAATGAAACGTGTATTGCAAATTTTTAGAAAAATACATTTTATTCACAAACCAGTGCACATAATATTGTAGTTATTGGCTTTTAAAAATTGATGTCTTGTCACAATTTCAATTTCGTATTCGTGCAGGGGGAAAAAACCCTTATGTCTTGGAAATCAGCTATCCGTGACTCTGCGCTATTTCCTCCCTAGCTTAAAATGTCATCAAAAAATGTTTAGCGTTTCGACAGTTTAAATTTATGGTTAGGCCATTAATAGCAATGGTTTTTGAAGTGCGTGGATTGAAACTGTCGAAATATTTTACATAGTTCACCGAAGTATAATGTTTTTATAAACGTTTCAGTGACTTTAAAAGTGAAACTCTAGATGCAAAACTGTTTATATAATATTATAAAAATATATCTTTTATTTTAATTGTATTTTTACGGAAATAACAGAACAAGATCAATAGGTAGTTTGTTTTTATTGAGCTTCGTTGTGCATTATTAAGTTAAATGTGCTTCCATTCAGTAAAACTTCTTCAAGGTATATTTAATATTTAGATAATACGAAAAGTATTCATAAATATAAATCTAATTATATGTAAAGATAAAATCATACAATAGTTTGTAATTTTCCAAAAGAATAAATTTTAAAACGAACATGAATGCATTTGTAGTAAGGATTTGTGAAGATAAGATATCAATGTAATTAAAAATGTTTATAATATATACTATTAAAAATATAAATGATATTTTAAACATATAAGTTAAAGAGAAAAAATTAAAAACAAAATAGAAAACAAAATAGGAAAAATCTATTGTTTGTGGTATTAATTTATTATTTTTCTATCTATATTAGGTAAGTAATATTTTATACCACTGACTGATTTTAATTTTTTGTGCAAATACATTGATACAGGTACATACTCAAAATTATCAGAAAATATCCTGAATCAGCTCATAATAATATACTTTGATCATAATATTATGTTTATATGATTACTGATTAGATAGAATGATCAGAGTGTGATTTTTTATTATTGTGATACGTATTATAATAGTTAAATTCCAATTGATAACTTAGACAAGCTCCCTGCGCACACGAGATGTACATGTAGGTACATAACACGTATATACATAATGTTCGCCTTGTTTGAGTATGAATTTTTATATTTAATGGCATTTTAAGTCTAAGTCAATGTAGTAAATCGTTTTCACTGAAGAGAAACTGTATGTTACTTCGTATAGCCAATCGTTTTTCCATACGTTAAATTGACATTGACACGGGTGTAGTTGAATTACCTATACGATACGCCGTACGGACCGGGTCGACATACACGATGCATTAAAATTGATCGATTCACTTTAAAAATACAATCTGATGAAAATTAATATGAAAACGAACAATGGTAAAAAAAAAAAAAAATGTATCTCTAATTTATTTCAATACCTATTATAGTTGTTGCACCGAAGTCTAGTTTACATCATAACGATATACGATCGTTGGAAGAAAAATATATTCATCAACACTATAATATCAAGGATTAACAGGGTTAACGATTGGCATATAACACGTAATAATATAAACGTTGATATTTACTTAAAATAAAAATAATAATATTTTTTACTGAATTAGGCAAAAGAAAACGTAGGTGCAAACTTGTCCTTCATACGACTAAAGGTAAACAACGGCTCAGCACAATAAAGAAATTATACAGAAGTGAGTTTATATTCAATCGGAAACAACTTTCATAAAACCAATTTAAGCGAAGACAAACGTTTATAATAAAAACATGTCGGGAAATTTGTCTGAATTTTATTTCACTCGAGATTCACACGATGACGGGAGGGAGAAAGACGGCGTGTACAACAACAAACGCAGTCCCGCGGTATGAGCAGGAAACGTCTTATAAGGACAAAAAACGAGAAAGAGAGAGACAGACAGACATAAAATAAGAGAAAGAGAGGAAAAGAAAGACGCCGAGTAGGAGAGATAAATAAAGCACACCCCCGCGAGAATCCATAGTGTTTACCCCGGGGGAAATGCAAAAAACATGCACATCCGGTGCAAATGAGAACAAATTGAAGTTTCCAAAGTGCAACGGAACCCATCCTGCCCGGCGCATACGATTGCAACGACGACACGGCCGTATTATAATTTATAATACAGCAATCGTAGGTAGGTATATATTATAAATACGCAAGTTTGTCCGGTTTCCTCGTTCGCGTTCAAATTAAATACAAAACCGAAGACTGAAGACGGTGACGACGACGACGATGACACAACAAATTTAGTTGTAATAGTAGTTGTAGTAGTAGTAGTAGTTGTAGTAGTAGTAGTTGTTGTAGTAGTAGTAGAAGTAGTAGACGCAGAAGCCGATTCCGCCGACGACGACGCCCTTAATCGAGTTACAGCCGCGCGTACGGGTGCACCGCCGACACCACTTCGTCCCGGCCCGTCACACCGTTTTCAAATCGCATTACTATTATCATTCCGGTAGGCGGTGGCGGAAATGCAAGAGACATGGCGATGTACTCTCTTCGTTTGCATGATTAAATAGGTACATAATATTATATACATTGTGATGTACCGGGTGATCCATTCGACGTAGTAAGGCGCTACATCGTTATTTCAAAAAAATATTAACATCTTTGGAAACTATTTTTTTTTTACATATAGGTACAAAAAAAATTAATATTTTTATCGTTACCTAGGTAACCAATAGCTATTGGTTTTTATTTCCCTACTTTTTTCAATTTTTTCAATCATTTACGTAGTAATTCCTATCGTTCTAAAGCAGAATAGTTTTAGCCTTTAGGTCTACATCAAAATATACAAATCTAATTTTGGACTAGTAGTTTATGAAGAGACCGAAATACAAGGAATAATATTCTTATTCGGTATACGATGTTAAAAGTGTATGTCGTCATTGAAAAGAGTAAACGAATTTTAAAAATTATAACAATAAAAATAGTAAAAATCTTTTTATAGCGACTTAAAATGATGTAAAAGAAATATTTTCCAAAACGTTAGTGTTTTATGAAATAATGAGTGCCTAACGTTGAATGGACACCCTGTATAATAAGATATTAAAGCAACTACTTGTATTATTTTAAGGCACTTCCAATCGACAAGAGTCTGTCGCGTAAAATATACCTACATCATTTGACCGAGTCATCGCAACTCCACCGTCTTATTACACAATAACAATAATAATAATAATAATAATAATAATAATGATGATGATGATGATTATTAAGTACGATCGATTACAAACACCAATTATTTATTTTAAACACTCGAGTTTCGTATCTGTATAATATGATTGTATTGTTATGGTATACGGCTTGCGTTTTATTGTCCTTGCATTATTATTAATATTATAATTATTTATCGAAAATCATTTCGTTTAAGTGCAACATATATAATATTATGCGTTCTAGCAGTTATTTGCAAGTTTATTCTCATTATATATCCTTATCCTTTCGATGATATTTAATTATTATTTCCCGTATAATATGCGTTAATTCCACGCCTAATATAAACACTTGTGGAAAATCGTTGTGATCGCTTAAACGTTTTCGACAAAGCGTGCATAATGAGGCATGACGATGGAAAGAAAGAATTATTATGTCGTTTGCGAAAGAACAGAGCCAATTATTTTAAATTTCTAGTTCGTCAAATCGGTGTCATTCAGCTATTAACTTAACTCGCGACCACATAATAACTAGTGAACAGAAAATCAGAAAACAAGTTGTACTCCTTCTGCGAGTATATAAGTTTATTATTGCAGATGTATAGATACTATAAATGTAGAACATTATACACTTTAAACTTTATAGAGTAAAATATAATTGAGTGCCGCTCATTGGTCAAACATTTAAAAAAAACACACAAATATTAGAAGAATAAAGGACGCTTAAGTTATATATTTTAATTCACAGTTATGTGTATAAAATATAATAAAAAGTGGTTTAAAAACAACTGGAAATCTGAACATTATTATATGCAAACATATTTCATAATATAATACGAAAGACAATTTTTATTTTTTTTTTTGATCACATTCTGTCAGTATAATAATTTATTTTGAAATGCAAATTAAATGACATAGAAATACATTTGTATGGTGTACAATAGACAGTTCAATAAATTTCATTGACACTTAGAATTTATTTTCGTGGACTATGAATTACTCGGAATAAACTATTGGAAAAATATTATATCCAAATAAAATCACCATTTGAGTTTTATATTTTATAAATCATTGAAATATTGAACTATTGCAGTTTATATGATTACAACTTACTTATAGCTTAATTTTAAAATTAATAGGTTACTATAAAATTAGAAACGTCTCCATTAGTAATTCTATTTTCTGTATTTAATAAAAACTAAACATAGATGTGTTTGAAATATTAAAATCTAATAAAAACATCAACGACATATAATTTACACAATTATCATTATTTTAGGTAAAAACATTAAGATAATGACTGTGTTTAATATTACTAATCCAGAAAGTATTCCATATCCACTATCGATAAAATATTATTATAACTCTATGACCTATAAATATACATATTATATTTCAAAACAAAAATTCAAAAATGTTTCCTTGTTTAGTTTAAAAACAAAAAAATATTTAAAATATTTCAATAAAAATATGATGACTTTAATAAACATATTATTAAATATTTTTTTCAACCATATATGATTTGCATAGTTAAAATTATTACAACATACTGAAATACATTTGACACTCAATTATTCCAATGTATCAAAGACGATATTATTACCCATAATATTTATCATATTTATGCCAAACGAAAAACTTGTAAACTTTACGATCACATTTTGAATTATAATTAATTTAATAAAAATAAAATATAAAATACAACCATGACTATACATTTTTATTGTCATTACTCATTAATCAGTATGGATTTTTATTTATATAACAATAATAACAATACTGTAGTTATTAGTTAACGAGAAAATTCCGTTTCCGTTATTACAATTTCACTTTCGAGCTTCAATATTATTAATATATAAATTTAAATAACAAATCGGAATCGAGAAATGAACACTCGATAATTATTGGCCACTTCAAGTTCTCGAAATGTGTAGTAGAAGTAATAAGGATGGCAAATGAAACAAAACACCAAGTGGGAATAATTATCGATAAATCTTTACAGTGTAAAGTTTACATTAATGTTTATAGCCGAGTTATAAATGAGTACATTTTCATAATCACAATTCTTAAGTTCAATCACAACACCATAGGGAGCGTTATCTATAGATGTTAAATTTTAGGCATGACTAATATTCTTATGAGTTAAACAATTTTTTTTAAAATATAGACAGCAATTTCGTTGATGATCATAAGAAAAAATTGATTAAAAAAAGAAATACCTCACTTTAGAAATATACTTGTACTTGTATAAAATGGCATAATTATATGAAAATAAATAAATTAATTGATAAGTAGTTTATTCTATGTATTCAAGGTATGAATAACAAATTGACATATATAGTATTTTAAAAAAACCTTTGCTGCTGATTTAAGTGATACAAGTTAAAAAATAAACTTATTAAAGTGGAGCGGTTAATATATGTATTTAAATCTGGAAATGTATGAACTCGATAATAATGTATAATACATCTCTAGTACGTGATCGCATCTCGTTCATGGATAGAACCGTTAAACAAACCTCTAAATATATTTATTCGAGTGGTATAACGAGACCGAGCATTATATTGATATTATGTTTTATAATATGCATGAAAATTGAATAGTGACTGTTAAGGGACTCAAGTATTATATTATAGAACACACGATGCAGGTGGTACGATCCACTCACCAAAATGAATTTCTACGAAAATGGTTACAGAAACTCGAGGATTCTTGAGGAAACTCCTACCGTCTAACAGAACCGTACACACGTGACAATAGCTTAGGGTACCTAAAGTGAACCCTTTACGTTTTTACCCCATTAAGGTTTACAATTGGTAAATACTTAGCATTCTTTTTACAATGCAATTTTCACTTTCGTATATTGTTTGCATTATATAGGTACACTAGCTAGTATTATGTGCAAACACGGTCGTACAGATATTCGTAATGCTCGTACTATTTCAGTATAAGGGCCTAAAATTATGTGCAGTGTGACACTAATGGGGTGGTAAGAATTTTATGATAATATTAAACGAATTTAAAACCATACTTTTATTTTAATTTTACTTTTAGGTTTATTAATTTTAAATTAATGTGTACCACATTAACACGTTTATAACATAAATAGTTATTGTATTATTATACTATATAAGCAACAAAATATGTGTTTTAACTTAATAATTGATATTAAAAAATATAAATCTAACAAAACATTGACTGCCCATACTACTATTTTGAATTCAATTTAATCGCGATTAAATCGTTTAGTTTAGTATTAATATATACAACAGACTATTTGACTGGAATTTAACCAGATGTCGATTATGCCTGACACATAATAATATAACACATATGAGCTGCAGTGTAAAAGGATAATAGATTATCCAACAGTCTAACACACATATATTTGAAGCTAGTCATAAATGTACTAATGTAATAATATACAATTTTGTTTTAATTTTGAATATCTAACCGTATTTATAATTAAAGTTTAAAGAACTTTTTTTGATTTTCACATATTAAAACTATTTATACAATTATGTATAGGTATATTTTTTAAACTTTTAATTTAAAACGCTACAAACAAATACTTTTTTCAATAAATAAAAAAACATTGGTAGGTATATTAAATATTACATTATATAATCAGCACATTGCTGGGAGTAAGCTTCTAAATAAAATAAAAAAACAATAAAAACAATGCTTTTTGGTATGTACATACGTATAATATACATACATACATATATACATGCATACATACATACATACATACATACATACATATATACATACATACATACATACATACATACATATATACATACGTGCATACATACTTACATGATAGTACATAGGTACACATTTTCTAGTGGGCACAACGCCCACTTGTTGGATAAAATAATTGCTCGTAGGCTAGCGTGTACCTATTTTCTAGAAACTGTGTCGGCGATGGCTATCAAGAAAAAAGCGAACGTGGCATGTGGGTGTGTTCGTGGAGCTAATTTCTTATCCCTGACAAAATCAACATCTGTACTGGTGAAATATGAATGTCACTTAAATGCCACACCGATGGGAGCGTCACGCCCAATCGTCTTCAAACAAATATTCAAAAAAGGGCCGAACAGACGATTTGCAGTGAAGAGATGATGGGTGTTTTCTATGAGAAAATAATATAACCGTTGACAGCGAGCATTTATTCACAATGTAATATATATTATATTATGTCTATATAGTGTCTAATAGTGTTTGTCGTTAATACTAACTATATTTCTTACTAATATACTTTGAAAATAATATTTTTGAAAATTAATAGGTACTGAACTGGAGAGCCACAATAATAACTATCATAATTCATATTACTTAGGTACCTAAACTCAAAATAAAAAATAAAATATAATATTTTATCCTATTTTTATGCTTATCCAAAATCTGAGATAGCCAATCCATAAAATTAATTGAGCAGTACATATTATAGCATTACATATTATTATTTTTCTTAGTTTTATCGCTTTATTTAAAAATACCCATTCAATATTTACATGAAAATGTATTTATATCTCATAAACATTATAGTATAGGTAATTTATTTAATAAGTTGAATTATTTAATTATAAACAATTTTGCACAGTTTATCCAAGTTTCTGCTCTGAAATCATGACGTTATTACAACTTTCACTGATTTAAAGTGTTAAAACGTTTAAATAGGTTGCAAAACTATCAATAAATAAAGATATATACAAGAAAATAAATTAAAGTATAGATATACCAAGCATTAAGTTTGTCACAAAATGGTTTGCTGGAGTGTTAGAATTGTGAAATAATTATTTTAAGATTTATATATTTTGTAATATATAGGTATAACAAAAATGTAATTATATGTCTAAAATTTTATTTTATCGCCCATAGGTGAATGAACAAATATTGTTAGTTATTTGTCATCATATGTTATCAAAACTTGAGACACGTATATAAGTATACGTGTCTCAAGTTTATTGTAAAATATAATATTTATCCTTAAATGTCGAAATATAAAACTTATTATTTTAACTCAACTTTAATTGTTTATATTAAAATGTTAAAAGTTCATAAGAAACTTTTAAATTTGTAACGAGTACAAACCTTGAAGGTGAATTATTTTTAAGTATTATACGTACCATTTATCACAGAGTACAGTAACAAGTTTTAAAACAATTATAAAAATTAATTACTTTATATTGGATTTCAAAGATGAAAGGGGTTGCTACTCAGAGCGACTTCTTTCTCAAGACTACAATGCCAAAATAACGAGAACCAAAAATTATGCTTATTAAACAAAACGTAACTATAGAACTAAGATCGAACTATTAAAAAAAAAACTTTATATTGAGCAATGACTTTATTTTTTTTTTCTTTTAGTTAAATAACCATGCACCCATATTATTATCCTTTGTTATAATATTTGTATTGATATCGATTTCATTTGTCATGATTTACTAAATTTGTTCAAACTAAATCTTTCACTTTACACATTTTAAATCGGAATATTTTCCATAGTAGAATTTTCAAATAGATTCGACACCGTATTTTTGGCTTTAGGGGTATTCCCGACGACCGCGAAGTGGCGGTTAACGAATCACGATGGTCTTACCGTGGTGTACGTATAATATGATAATAGTAAACATGCTCAGGCAGCACTTCAACACTATATTAATATAGCTGGTACATTACAATACCATTACAATACCGACATTATCCCATTTATCCGTCGGGATGACATCTCCATCACGTTATCTCGTCCACCATCCCCGCTCTCTACACCCCCCCCCCCCACCACCGAGTATAATAATTACGTTTACTATTGACACGCGTGTGGTCATTCCATATCAACTCTGTAAACGCCGTTGTTCAGAATGCGTGTGGTGTAAACGACGAAGTATTATGGAGGATAAGTTATATGTATATCTATTATGTTTGCCGTATTGCAACTATAGCCTATGCTGAGAATAGAAGGGCTCGGCCCGTATATTATGTTTGCATTGTGTTTCGAATATCGCGTATATATTGGCCCGGGTGTAGAAAACGGCTTTAGCGTCATATTGTTTTCATGGATTGTCAGAGGCCGCACTAAAACCTCCTATTACAATACACCCCTTCGCCTGCAAATTGCAATGTGGTCTAGTAAAAAAAAATATCGATATTTCCTTTTTCAAAATATATATCAACATTCTATAGGTATACATTCGTGAAACAGGTTCCGCGGTAAATAGCACTGAAGAAAACTGGATAAAAATAATTATACGATCTTTAAGTAGTAGAGATGACGGTTAAATTATTACGGGAAAGTGCAGTTTACTGTACACTGATCAAATTCCGCGTTGAAAATTGTTTCTAATAGAAAATATTGAGTTTGTAAATAGCCTATCATAATTTAACGAGAACGATATTATGACTATTTTAATGACAACGAATACATTTTCACATCTATAGTTTTAATTCCTTTGTTCGAATCAGATACATCTTCTAACAAATAACGTGTATAATATTATAAAAAAATCATAAATATTTATTACTATATTGTACAAATGTACGCATTAACAGTTTCATTAATTATTAGCTTAATTTATGTAAAACAAGAAAAAACTACAACTTATCGTTCATAATTATAATTATTTTTTAACATAAGAAATGCGTTTATGCAGTATGATATTCTTGCGTATTAAAGATTATACTTCAGAATTGTCTGTTCACAATTCATAAACATATGAACTAAATTAAATATGAACAATTAGGTAGTACCCACCTATAATTAGTATCTAATTATTTATATAAACATTTGTTCATGTTTTAAATTAATTTTAATTTTATATAATATTGTAACTATGTTATTTTGCTAAAGTAGATAAACTAGAAATGAAAAAAGTCCTTTCAAGTTGTTTTCTTTAAATAATTATTACCATTTTGGATTTTTGTTTTGACACATTTATTTGCATTGCTTGGTGAACAGTCAAGAAACATATAGAAACATCAATTAGAATTTAGAACTATTATAATAGTGTTGTAAATAAATAACAATTCTACATTGAAAAGTTGCGAAAATTGAATGCTAATAAAGAATGTAGTTGTGAAACTGAAGTTACTGAAGTATAGTTGAATAGAAACCACATTGAAAACTTTTTTAAAACTATTTATATTGACTAATATTTTCTTAAATTGAAAAATAAATGTTTATTAAAAATACTATCACGCATTACAAAATATATAATTATTTAGGGGACGAGAGGAATAGATACCTAGTTGAATTTATGAAGGTCAGAATATTTTTGACTTATATGTTGTAAACACATAGTTTTGGCTCGGAAGTCATTTCCCAAAAGGGTTAGGTAACCATCGAGAACTACAGGGTCGTTGTAATTATCACCGTTCGTGTACTTTACGTGGTTTAACACTGTGTCGAAAGTTTCCAGCAAATGCGGGAACAGAGGGGGAGGGGTAAAAGTTTCACGGCAATATCTCACCTCATCCATCCTATCCTATGCGTTATCCTAACCTTACAAACTATAATAAAGAGATGTTATTTAGAAGTTGATTATTATAATACACAGAAGCGTTTTGCATACGACGGCCTTTTTGATAAATAGCCTTGGATGGCGGGGATTACCTTTGCTACTACTTTTGTTATTTATACTTCTTGATTAACACTTTGTTTCAAAAAAAAAAAAAAATAAATAAAAAAAAAAATTATAATAAAATAATAATACCCACCCAAGAAGTCTTTCCTTAACTAATGCTTTTACCCTCATAACAATGTAGAAAGCGAAAAGTAATTTTCCTTGGACGCCTATCATATTTGGTGCTTTATTGGCGTGACAGGCGGTCGGGGGTGGGGGATACGTATATACTATGTATACATTGTACAGAGTTTATCACACCAGTGGAACGATTTGTTTTAATAACGGTCTGTGATTATTTTTATATCGCAATTTAGCCAGTTTTTTTGGGAAGAGGGTGAGAGTGAGTAGATGTGTTAATTTAAAGCACCATTCTTGGTAAAAATGCTTTCAATCACCATTGAACATTTCTCTAATAGTGTCACTTTAATATCATAGTGTCATTGAATTTTGTGTGCATTATAAGATTACTTAAAAATAATTATATTATGCTAAATTATTAGTAATTTTGTACAGATTTGAGCGATTCAAAGTCATTTACACGTTATTAGTAACATTGTATGTAAGTGAGTGACCTATAGTAGCATTACATCAAACCTAAATGATCAAATATAAGTGACCTTACATAACTCAAGTCAATTTAAAACACATTAATAAAATACCATTTCATATTATCTTATGCGTTGTAGTATCATTTGATTCTAAAATTATCCTATAGTAGTATTAGGTAGTTTAATTTGTTATCATCAAATACTTACAGCTATATATGTCATACTTTTTAATTGTGAGAACAAAATGTAATTTATTGATGTTGAATTTAATTGTTTTATTGAATTACTGAATATATAATAGGTGTATACTATATCATAATTACGTTGTTATGTAAGCGTAACTCAAAATACCTACCTACAAATCATATTAAACTTAAATACCAATACAACTTAATGTAACTTGGCTCATTAGTTGTCTGCTCTAACTAATTAATTCTACAGTTCTTTAATAATTTACTCAAGTACATACTTCTTATATTCCATGAAGGATCAAATAACATGAGTTTTTCACAAATAATTTAAATATTTTTATTGAATTGATCGGGAGAGAAAAAGTACATTTAAACTAACATAGTGATATTTTGTTTTATATGAATCCAAAAAAAAAACCTAAAAATATTTCTTAAATCGTAAATGTATTTGTATTTACATACCTAGTTTATAATATACTACACCTGACAATAAATTCCCTAATTTACAAACATCTATTATAGGTAGGTACTTATTACTTATTAGTAATACTATTTGGTAAGCGATATGTAGTTACAAGACACGCAGAAATAACATACGACATTTTTCTGAATCGCATTCGCTCAAATGTATTTCAGCTGTTCATCTTGTACATTTACCGATTTTATAAAATAACATACAAAAGTACCCAAATGTTAATGGCTAAATTATTCCAGTTCTTCTGCTCAATGTATCCAAAGTATTAAGGAAACGCTCGTTCTATGCGAAAAGGGTGGTTAAAAATACTTAAGCGAAGAAATTCACCCTCGTCGTTGACCCTGCTTCTGGATAATAAAAGTCATTTGGCTATGAAATTCCAAAGGGAAACAAACTGGAGTGGAGTTAATGCGACAAAGAACACTACTGTAAAGATGCGTTTTAATTTCCGCCTTGAGTATTTTTCGAAAAATTCAATTCTACGAGAACGCTATTTGTCACCCACCCAACGGCTATGGTCCATTAGTCAAATGTTATTTTACTGCGAACAAATGACGAACTTCATTGGCTCCCGTTCGCCATTAATACTAATTTATACAATATGCCATTAATTTTAAAATACCGAGATGGAGAGAAAAATGTAACAACTGCTTCGGTAAGAACAGTTGGACCAGAGTAATTATTATTGGGAAACGTCAAATTATTTACAATAATTGAATAAAAGATTTTAAAAATGTATAATGATTAACAAGTAAATTAACAAAACAAAACATCCATGCACGCATTAGATCAAAAATAGGAAATATCCACAAAACACAAAATAATCATTTCACTTATACAAATAAGAATATATTATATTCGTACACTGAACTAGAGTATACTATATAAACATATTTTAATTAAGCTATAATTCTTATACGTGGATTAATAAAATATGCTTGTAATCAATATTAATACGTTTATAATATTATTATATAAGAACTATATATGCATACAAACAATGAAATATGGATAAAAATAATAATTATTAATATAACATAATATCACAAACTTATTCATAATTTATGTTATAATCGATAAGCTGTTAAATGTAGTCTTTTATAAAACTGTTAAATCCACATATAATTCAATACAAAATAATGTGTTTTATATCAAAAAATATTTTTTTTTCGTTTATTTGCTATAGCTTTATTTTTTTTCACTTATACATCGGGTATTTTGTTTGAATCGTTTCTATTGAGTTTATCATCACAATGATAAAGATAAGAATACAGTTAGAGTACGCGTGGGGCACTGGGGTTACATTTTCTATTTTTACCCTCATCTTTCATCCACCTATATACCCCGAATAATGGTTATGTCTATAAACCATAAGTATCGAAACGTTTTTGTTACTAAATACCAACAGAACATCAATTTTAAATTCTGTTTAAATCCTCAGTATCTATCACGATTTCTATCATTTATCTTTTTCTATAAAACTGAAAATGTTATACTTATACTATTCAATTTTAATATTTTATAAAGAAATATATAATATATTTTATTTTATTACTTACATATAGTTACATACTTATTGTGAACAAGTAATGTAAATGGTTATTTCTTATCTACTTTATTATGTCTATATAATATACCGTATATAGTGTTTGACTATATTTCACGTATATTAAATTATTAAACACTGCTTAAAAATGCACGGAGGTAAAATTTTTTTATTGTGTTTTTGTCGACTAAAGAGATGAGAAATCACTCGCCATAGTAATGCCGGTGTTGTTTGCTTTCGGTAAATTTATCTCGAGGGAATACTACAACAGGGTCGAATGCAATTCATTTATTCCTCTTCTTCCTTATTTTTCCCTATCGCTTGCATTGAAGTTTAAGGGCAAGTTTCTCGTTAGGATGTTTTCATCTACAACAGAATCGTTTTCTTTTTATCGCAAACGGCTCATCTCTACCCCGAGATCCTTTGCTTGTTTTTTTTCCTAACGAATTTGGTTTCGAATTAAGTTTATTCAAGTTGAACGCTCTTTAAAGCGTTTTTAATAAGAATTACCTGAAGAATGAAGCGAGTTACAAAAAAAAAACAGAACAAGGATTATCCCTATACAAAAGTAAAATACATATTACGTGTTCTTCAAAAAAGTAGGAATATTATGGTTTGTGTTACAGCTTATGATGAATTTCAAAAAACCTAATTTATTGTAAACTATTATGCTAACAAAAAATTAATTTTTAAATTATTAAATTAAACAATATGTAATTTGTCTTACATTACATGATATATTATATTGTGTAGTAATTAATTATTTCACAATAGCTGACATAAAGTTATTGATTTTAAAAATTGTATAAAATATTATAATTAAATGTTAATAAAAATAGTTACCTTAAATTACATTATTTGAGTTTATTTTTGAAAATTTTATATTAAATTATTACTTGAAAAATAATTGTTATTAAATACATAGTTTATTAGATATGTAGGAGTCAACAATTTCAAAACCTTAATTAAAAAATATTAAGAAATTGGTTATAAAAAACTTAACATTTAATAAAATAAAGACCTGTATGGAGATATAGAGATACCAATACACTAGCTGGGTCAATTGCAGCACCTAATTATCATTTTTCATTTTAATATACCTTTAATATTTTTAAATAACAAATATATCACATTCAATTATATTTCATAACCACCCTTATTAAAAAAGTGTTCAAAATACAATTATTATTTATTCTTTAGACGGTGATATTTTTATTTTTCATTAAATCATAAGGGGGAAATTAAATTGTTCATTGTCAAGTTGTATTAAAACTATAATTATTATTCTCTTGACATGTTTACAAATTAAATAGCAAAGTGGACGTATTTTAACGTTAAAAATCTTTCTGTAACGAACATTTTCAAATTACAACCTAATTCATTCCATCTCGTTAAATTTTGTCCTGGTGTAGTTTAGAAAATCATCCCCATTTCTAATTTTGGTTCTTTTATAAATAAAGTAAACCAACCAATATATTAAGGACAAAAACTCAACTACAGTTGGATTAAGTAAACTATATATAATAAACAGAACTATTAAATTATATAAATTATTATATTGTATTTTGTTATTTTCACCGTGCAAATTAATTGGTTTACTATTTTATAATTTTTAATATTTTTTTATTAATGATGAATCTACGAATAAATAATTATTGAAACATAAAACTTGCACAGCATTTACATTATTAAATGTATTTAAGAACTCAGTTGTTAAAACCTTAATTTCAAATAAAAAAAAAACAGTTGATAATTAAATTGATAATTTAAATGTATATAATGATATATAGCCTATCTTTATTTACTGTAAACGGTTATTGCATACAATTTTATAATTCAATTACTTAAGTATATGGTCATTAATTTTCACACGATACGTGTATATTTTGAGAAATGGTTTGAAAGGGTTACTAAACAGTTAGCTGAAACAGTGGGTAGTTATTTTTAATACCGTGTTAATTGTAATCTGATCAAATGTTATTGATTCATAACAAAATTACTTAGAGTATTTTAAATTAAAATATTGTTAAGATTTTTTTGTGTTGAAATTATTTAAAAATGTTTAATTTGTATTGAAGCAATAAAAACTTTTGATACGATTATTCCTTTAAATTGAGAATATCAATTGATACTGTCTTTAATGAAAATTACACAACATAAAAGCGTTTTTTTTCCTGCCTTCAAAAAATAACTTTGTTTATTGCGCTTTGGTAAAGTTTGACAGCTTAAAAGGTTTTTAAATCAAAAGTCATAGAATTTTTTCCACGTCAATTTTCCCAACCCCCTTTCCTTCCACATTGACACACGTGATCCAATTATTTCTATTCTCAGTTACCCGGTTTCCACATAGTTATAATATAATTCTAACTTTATTCATCACATATGACCTCAAGCTATTTAAAGGACTTAGAAAAATTGTAATTATCAACTAAATCATTGTATTTAATATTAATATTTTATGTTGAATATTATTTCATTATGAATAAATACGCAATAAGTAAACCATTTGAAATTAAATGCACCAAGCGGAAAAATTGTTCATAAAATAGTTTTAAAAAATATGATCAATGATATTTTTTGATTTTCTAAGATTAAAAAATTATAATATTCATTACGCTATCATCATTAAAGTTAAACATTTTAAATATTGAAATATAATTATGATAACGTTTTTTATACATGTCAAAGATGTTATGCATTGTTATTGGGTTTTAAAATCACAAATAATAATGATAGTTCAAAAATAAACATAACAATTTAAATCCAGCTTCTAGACATCTAAATTAATTTTAAATCTATTCAACTGAAAAAAATGTCTCGTTTTTTTCAGTTTAGGCTTTCAACTAATTTAAAAATGTATTAAAATTTTTGATAGAATAAAAACTACAACTTTGAAAAAAAAAATTGAAGTCTTAAATAATATATTTTAAGTACAACTCAACACTAAATACTAACTTAAATGTTTAAATTATAATTAAAATACCTTTTTTCCAAAATCTACATTCATATTTACTTATTGAAAAATAATTTTTTAACAGATATCATTAAATTACAATATCAAATAAAATACATTGACCATAACCACTAATCGATTTAGGTACTTAAGTCCTCAATTTGTTTCAACTATCCTATCATAACAATAATTACTAAATGATATTATAATCAATGGTTATAAGTTATAATACTATCGATATATGTTGTGCAATTAATTTTTAAAAACACCACGATTAACACTTTTTATAATATCTATTATATGTAATAATAATATAACACGATTTCCAACACACAATTCCAAAAATTCATAAAATAAATTAGTACAGATAACACTTTCCTTAAAACAACACGCTACTATCACTATTATATTTTTAGTACTACTATTTATTACATAAAATGAAAAATTTTCATGTATAAATAAGCAATGGTCAGCCATTGGCAGAGGCTTGACTTGATGATAATTATGTACAGAGTGGTTCACCAATCTTCAATAATGAAGTTATTTAATAAACGATTTTTGGTACTAACAACTTAATGAGTGTCCTGTGGAGATACAAGCTTCTGTTTTTTTTTTCAAATAAGAGCCCCTTTTCAACTGTATATCATATAATGGACAATTTTTCAAAAATTTTGACGTATTAGAATAAAAATTCATACAAATAGTTTTTGTCTTATGAGTTATTTAATTTTGTGTTCTGAGGAAAAAAGTTCATGGTAATGGGTTATAAGAAATGGGGGCCTTCATGATGATTTGAATATTTTAGTTATTAATATGGATCTACCAACATTAATGATTTTTAAAAATTGTTAAGTTAAAATATTAGATCCAGTTTTACGTCTATTTTATATTTACGTATTAGCATTTTTAAGACTATTATCCTTAATACAAACATTTTAATAACTAAGAAAATACTCATTCGAATTTCTAATTGGAGACATTCATAAAAATTTTCGGTAAAAAAGGGTGATTCTCATTTGAAAAACAGAAGTTTGTATCACCACAGGACACTCCTCCAGTAGTATAGAAAAAAATCAAGAATTTAAAAATGTTCTTTGAGTATCTATATTTAAAAATTCCAAAAACAGAATTTGAATTAATTCATTATTAAAGGTAAGCATGGAGATGAACATGTTTGGCGAGTCACCCTGTGTAATATAATACAATATTTTTAATTTGTTTAATACATTTCCATGATTAAGTGGGAAATAGTGAAACGTTTTAATATTTAATTAAAAATATTATTAATATTTTAAATGTTTTTATGGTACTAAATAGTAAATTCAGGAAAATGCTGAGTATTAGAAAGCCTAGCGCTTTTAACACCCAGTGAATTTTTACTTGAAATAATAATGTAGAATAATATAGAGTTGTTTTGTCTTTGTCTACATCATAATATATTTATTTTAGTTCATTATTTTAAATGTTTTTATTCCTCTAAATAAGTACAATCTATTAAAATAATTATTAACATAATTCTGAAGTGTTATTGTTTTCAAATCAATTGGGTTTGCAATTATTTCAAATTTATACAAAATTAATTTTTTTTTTTTTTAAATGTTCTATACAATTCGTAGATTTTTGTTATAAATAAATTCGACATAATAAACGTCATATTCTTAGAGTCTATACGTGAAAAGCGTAAATGACACACGTGCCCTTGAAAATGATAATATTATTTGTAGTACTTTTAACAACATTTCGAGAAAGAAAAAAGTTTAGTGCAGAATAGACGGGGTCGTATGATAATAATAATAATAATAATAATACAAACACAAGGAATATATCAATCATCCTCCACCCTATCCTGACCAATGACAACATTAACTCTGGAGTACGATAAAGACGCTCGTGCATACGATATGCATGCGTGTCATCAATCATGCGATGTTGATAAATATTTATGATGTGTCTGTGTTTTCTCCCATCACACACAAACGGCAACCGTTTGTACAAACGCCGAGTCTGGTCCCAAGAAAACGAATGTGGTTATTGTATAGAAAATATTATAATATTATTGTTCGGCCAATATATTTTCTCATACATACGTTTTTATATAATATTATATTTGTATGACTATTAAGTTCGTTTTCCTACAACTGCAGTGTTGACAAACGAGGAAATATTACTAAAAAAATAGTAATTATATTATACATATCTTTTTATAATATAATATAATTTTATTTGTATGCCTATTCAATTTGCTTTTCTACAACAGTGCCTACTTATTTATGAATGAAGAAATAATACTCAAAAGAGACGCTTCCGACGGGGCGCTGTTTGTTTACACGAAATTCACTACTTAAAGCTGTGTTGGATCCAATCATTCTGAGAACTCCAAGAACAATTTTTCCAACCCATTATGAATTATATTCTAAGGCTATGAGCTTGAAAGGTTGTTTTACCACTGTGGTTGAACAACTTTTTAAGATTAGCCCGCATATCGTGCGTGAACGTAGAAAATGCATTATTAAAATAATAATAATCTTCTTGATTTTTGTACCATTTCAATATAACGAAAAACATTTTTTTATTAATTTTATTATATTATTAGTTGGTTGTACTTAAACCACAGAATAATACAATTTGATAATTAATTGGTATGCAAATATAAATTATAACATACGTTGTTTTAGGTTCACAATTTATTCACTATTATAGATTGAAACAATGTGACCATTGTGTTAGAATATATTTTTATTAATCATTATTAGTATGGCCAAGTATGGCCAAAATTACAGACCAAAATTATGTTTCATTCAAGATGGTTTAATAATAGGTATATATCTTCGATTATCACATTTCAGATTTTCTAAATCATTAATCCAAAGTACGAACTTAGGGCCAATAATGTCGATCAAGCATTTTTCTTGTGTCACATAAGTTATAACAGTTTATTAAAAATCAATTAATTACCTACCTACTTCTTCGTATGTTTAATATCAAGCTTTTTATTCTATTGAGATATTCACAATACTACTTAAGTAATTAACATGTTATATAACTATCAAATTTTTCATTGTATTTACACACTAAAATCAAGCTTACTCAGCTCAAATAAACGTTGAAGTTAAACAAAATAATAATTATGATTATAAAATAAAGAATTAATAATGTTAAATGCTTATTATTATATTTTGGATTGTTTAAAATTGTTTTTTTCCTTATTTATATAATATACACAATCTGTTCCAACAATAAGAATATTAGATAAAATAAAATAAATTACACGAATACTTGATAAAAGAAGACACCCTGCAGTTTTAGTTTGAAAATGTAGATTTTAAATTGCTCATTGGTCTAACGCAGTGTTTCCCAAACATTTTATCTTTACCGCCCACTTCCAAAAAAAAAATCCGACAGACGCCCCCTTAAAAAAAATATTGTTAAAAAAGTATGCAATGAAAAATTAAATTTATTGTTTATAAATATATATATAATGTATAGGTACAAATCAAAATATATAGGTACTAAATACAAAATACACAATTCAGATAATTTGGATCACGTACGGTGTTTGTGTTATTGCGATTACGACAGATGAAACTATCACCGCCCCCTTTTTGTAATGAAATGCCCCCCAATTAAACTTGTAACTTTCATTGCCCCCCTGGATAGGTCTAGCGCCCCCAAGGGGGCGATATCGCCCACTTTGGGAAACACTGGACTCTAACGTATTCTAACAACAAAAAATGATCATTATCTAATACTATAGTTTATTACCTATTACCTATACAGTATAATACGAAGAATACCTATATGTTATTACTTATAAAAATATAATTTACATGTATAATAATAGCCTGTAAAAATTAATTGGAAAGAGAGTTTTAATTAACCAAACATAAATTATAACTTACCTTGAAGTGCTTTCAGATATGCCTTGCCCGCATTAATCATTTGCCGAGCACCTGGATTAAACTTCTCCAATATATTCTGAAATCACAAAATTAATACATAAAATACATAAATACATAACCTTATTTATTTGTCGCAGTGATTTGTATAAGCTTTAAAGTGTGTACTTAAACGTATTTTCAACGAATCACCAGCACGATCGTTTATATGATTTTAAAATGTAAGAATCAAATTAGCAATACCTTTTACAATTTCCAATAACTATTTCATGTATATTTATACATAATAAACTAATTCTATTAACCTCCTTCTCAAACCCGTATGGCTGAATGGCATCCAATTATTGGACCCTGCCAAAAAATCCAAATATTCCAGTCAAAAACCAGTCATCTTATTGTCCCTTATAATATATCACAAACTATATGATTCATTCCGATCTTCATGTCCAAACAGTAGAAGACATAGCCACCCGTCTGTATCACCGCTACCATTCCTCATTTCTAAACCTTGTAAACACTTGTGGGTATATTTACTGTAAGATCTATGCTTAAGAATCCTTCCGATCGTTTCAAAAGAAAATATGCAACACTTATTACAGTAAAATTTCACAAGTAAAAGTATCGCAAGACTATATTATTATGTCAAAATTAACAACAACCGAAAAATTATGATTATTGTATAAAAATAAAATGTATAGATCGTTCTTATATTAAAATAATAAATAAAAATAAACATAAATTATAGAATACAAAATATATAGAATCAATAACTTTATTACTGATTATATAAAGAGTCTGATAAAATACAAAAACTGTTGTTATTTTTTAGACTCTGAGTCCATTAGAGTTGCGTTATTATTTTCAACTTAAAAGTAAGAAATCATTATTTAAATTTTGTTCTGAATAGAACTTGCGGGCTTAATAAAACATATATTTAATGCTTTCAAAAGTGTTGTCAAAGAATAAAACACGTTGATAATGTAAAAAAACCAATAGATTTACTGCTTCTTTTAGAATTTTAAAGTACCTAATAAATATAAATTTCTGTAAATATCTAAGTCACTCGTTTAAACTTTAAACAGAAAGACTCCATTAGTATAAAAATATATTCCTTTAATAATTACGTAATAATAATATCAGTAAACAATATAACATTACACACTAACAATTTATTAGAAATCATCGACATTGATGACCTTGACATTGTTTGATTATTTAAACATGACATAAAAAAACTTGTTTATAACTCTACATACTAATATTTTTAATTTAATTATCCTGTTTAGCATTTCCTAATGTATACAAAACGATATTAACTAATTTCATTTTGGTAATAATATACCTGTCCAACTGATTTTAACCAAAAATAAAATTACGATAATTAAAATGGAATGCATGTAAAAAACTAACTATAGGACACTTAATTGTTGAATATAAAATATATATTGAAAGAAAAAATTCTCATCTGCAGTCATTGATAATAATACCAACGACTTAATTTTACATTTCTTATTATATATTTTATATTTTTACAGTTATTTGATAAAAATGATATTATAATAAATATAATAAACATAGGTACTGAAATATCGTATGTTTATACTTTATATCTTACAACACATTATAAGTATATAGTTTTTTAACTTGTACAGGAACATAAACAATTTTAGTGTGAATGTAAGGTAAGGTGGAATTTTAGGTAACTAAATTATTTTACTTTGTCAAAAAATGGCTTACTAAATATTTGCGCAAGTTATTTAGGTATCCTCTTTAAATTAACTAATATTATTATTGTCCCGCTGTTTACTAGATTTAATCTCTATATAACTATAAGAAATCAAATACTCGAATGCAAAGCTTAAACATTTCGTCTCAAGCGAAACGACATTTCAATGATAATTCGTATCTAAAAAGTGCAAAGTGAATAATAGTAAATCGTTTTTAAAAATATAACCTTAACCATAACTCTGAAAACTGCAGATATCTTTCCTTCGCGGTAAATGTGTTTAAAAAAATGTTCACCAAAGAGGTATAATATGTATATGTAATAAACCAAACATTATTCCATATATGGCCGCTCGTTGATTAAATAATTTGCTATTTCACTTAACGGACAAAAAAAAAAAGGAAACGTGCTCGCGTGTATTCCTGGCACGATTTCAGAATAATAATAAAAAAAAAAAATAAAAAAAAAGTCGTTTAGAAATACCTCTCACCAGCCCATTTGATTTTTGCCTTTCCCTCGCATCCAACTGGCGCGCGCGTTCCACCACCCGAGAGAATTCCCTGCGACTCGACGCCGCCGCCGCATGTCGTTTGTTTTCCCGAAGCGACAAGGGTAGTATTCTCATCCAACGCCGCCGCTGTCATGACGTTTTGCGCCCCCCGAAACGTTTTGGTTCATGGCTGTACCGCACATATGCACGACTACAGTGTTTGTTTACCCCCCCCCCCCCAACATTGGAATGCATACATTATACAATATATACCCTGTACATACATTTATATATTATATAGATTGCTGCCGAGCGGATCGTGTGACCTATCTAGTTGTTTCGGTTGGGTTTCCTTTTATTCGGTATTCTTTACATTTTCCGTCGTGGAATCGGAAAATAAACAGATAAAATAATCACATTGTATACATACATGACGTCATAAATTCGTTAAACTGGCAGGCCAAGGGAATGTAGTCGTAATTTCCGCATGCTTCTCTCGTTAAATTATTACTTTATGTGCCGTCTTCCTCGATAAATTCCAATAGGGATCTATTATGGAATTGACTATTAATCACCTACACGTTCAATGGTAGATTAACTGTGCACGAATGGCGTGCGTTTCATTTGCTCAACTTGACCCTGAGATATATTTCACGGGATTACACCCGATACTGCTGAAATATCTAAGTACATGTACTAACTAAATACCAAAATTTGTAAGATTCGAAAATGAGTTAATTTGGTTGTGGACACACATAACTTGTTGGATAAATTTCAACATAACAATAATGCTATATTATATAAAACTATTTGACAAGCAATTTATCAATATAAAATGTAATACGCGTGACTATTGATAATAACTAATGATATTTACATCACCATTGCAGACTGCAGTTATTCTCGTGATAATAATTATTGCATAAATATAATTTAAATCATGAATCAGATTAATAATACTATCAATTATTAAATCCCAAATATTTGTATATTACTTGTATAAATATTCAAATATCTAAATCTAAAATAGCAGTATATTATATGTTCATGCATCGCATAGTAATTTAACCTATAGCACTTTATTGGTTAATACCGTTTTATATATAAAAGCGTAAGTCGTTTTTCCTTATAGTTCCCACGTTACAACGATGTTACACATTCAATCAACCAAACAATGGAGTTTATTGTAAGATGATATAATAATTTTTCTATATTACGCTAATAACACGATTATGTATTAAATTCATATCACTAAGTAGATTATTGAGTTTCATAAAACGCAATCCTCACAGTAATAAAAATAATACTTTTTCTCACACAAAATAAAACAATTTTGAGGTTAAAATAAAAAAAATGGAATTAGTTTATGCAACTAATTACATAGGTACTTTAAGTTATAAAAATCTTGTCAGTTATTTTATTATTATAAAAGTGGTTGTGTGATTTGAATAGGTAGTTCTATACTTCCTAAACTCTATAAAAGAAGTATCTTATAATGTTCTGGGTATTCCAACTCCCAAGCAAGATAGGTGGTTAACTGTATTAAATTTACTTAATTTAAAATATTATAGTTTTCCTGTATAATTTTGTAATATAAATTAACTTGATAACTTAAAAATAAATATTAGAGTTTGAAAATCTTAATTGATAAAAAGTCAAATTTTATAATTACTCATTATTGTATAACTTAAAGATATTTTTTTAATATTAAAATACTGAAATTCTTTCTTACGTAGGGGCATAATATTTTTTATAAACAGAATGAAATCATTTATTGTAAATACACTATATAATAAATATAATATACATATTTTTTGAAAATACAGAAAATGGTACTTATATAATAACTTATATTACTTACTAATAAATATATCACATACTTTTGAAAATTGAACTTTGGTGTCATATGTCTGTATAGTGTATATGATCAAATTTCATCGAGCATTGCTCCTAAGATGAATTTATTTTAATCCAGAGCAGTAATGAAATAAAAAATAAAATGTTTGATAATATCTATATTTTATTTCGTGAACTTTTCTTGTTAAAAGAAAACACTACACCCGCATGCATTGTCTTCGTCTTACAAACGCATACCAAACATGGCAAATTGTACGTTCTGAATAATCCATTTTACTCTGGTACGTTTAATATCACAATGAGTTGACCTATTATCAAATATATAGAAGTAAAAATAGTATATCAGGTTTTATATTTTTATTTTAAAGCGAGTTATGAGCACTTAAAATGGACAAGTAATTTACAATATTTAAATGATCACAAATCACTATAAAAAAATTAAAATATCGAATGCTATTTAAGTGCACGCTAATTTCATAATACAGTTACCTACTATTTTTATGAACACATCGCAAGTTTATTAGAAAAAACATAATATAATAATTATAAAATTACGTTTACAATTATTTATGTCATTGTCAGTAGCAAATCATACTACTGTTAATGGTTGTAAACATTTTCCCGGCGAACGCGCTCAGATTTTGCCTGAAATACATCACTTGCTATGCAAGAGATTTCATTGTTCACGTTTTGTGAGCGCCTCCGGTGATTAATTGATGCGTGTGATTGCGTACAGTTTGACTTCAATAATAATAGAATGTGATGAGAAAATTGTAATCACCCTATTGCCAATAAAGCTACACGTATCTCGGATTTGTTAATTTTATTAGGGAAACCTCGCAGGCGTTTATTCAGAAATTCCCATGGACGATCAAGTCACGAAAAGATTTATAAATATTGACATTTTGTATTCGAAAAAATTCTCCTGAAGTGTAGGTACACAGTATCGGTTTATAAATATCAAATGGTAAACACCTAAGAAACTGTACATTTGCATTTGTATACACTATTGCACTATATACCTGTGCTGTGGCCTAGAACTCAGCGTCCACGTTCGCTGATGAACTTTCTACTGTTTTACATTCCAAAACATGAAGAATAACAATAAATAATTATTATTATCACAGACGTGTTGACGGACGGTCAGCACTGGCTCATAGTTTTTGATATTAGATATGGTAATCGATAAATACTGTAGAGTAGATACCCGGCACTAATTATTCAATGCGTGGTCGATTACATAGTATTATGGTCTACGACAAAACAAATACTAAACAATGTTAAATTTATAAGCCAAATAAAAATGTAAACAAATAATGCACTGTCCGCATAGTTTAGAGAATGAGAAAGAGTAAACGGCAATGAGAAAAAGAGTAGGTAATAAAACAATACAAAAACATTCAAACTATATATAAACTACCAACGAGATACAACCTCGTAAAAAATAGTCTTAGAAAATATAATGACGAATACATTTTTAACCAAACAATTTTAAATCTTGACAGTAACTCTAATTTATAGGCTATAATTTACAGTAGTCTTATGAATTATTGTATTCTATATTTATTTAATTTCTTTGCTACTTCTATATTATAACTACTGAATAACAAAATTGTAAGTCACTCATTCAGTGCCTATAGGTTAAAGATATAGTGCCTATATGAGATTAAATTGATTATTTATTAAAAGTAGAAATATAAAATACATTTTTAATGGATAACCACCTAGCAATATAAATTTGGATGAAATATAAATAGTGGAGTACCTATATGATGGTGCTTACCCGTGGGGAGGAGGGTGGGTGAATTAGGTTATGTTGGATTCCCTACATTTTTTAACGTGTTAATATTTTATGAAATTAATTTTGTTTGGTAAGTTAAAGTCACCCAATTCAAGATTTAAACCCTTGCTCACCAAAAAAAAAAAAATTAGTCTTAATAGGTACGCCATTTGTATAAACTTATTTATTCACATATACTTAACTATAGTGCATAAATTATACAATATATACCTAATACAAACAATATTACAATTATTATTCTAAATAATATAAATGAATCGTTTTCGTTACCTTTATTGATTAGGTTAGAGTTAGAGTGGGTTAAGTACGCATGCATGAAGATAATTAATTAAAATTCTGGTAGACCAAATCATAATATACTAATATTATTTTAGGATTCTACAAAATAAAATAATTTATGACTGATGTTTATACATAGAAAAAATTTTGTAACATGCATATAAAACCTTAGTCTTCTCTATTTATTACATATATGTACACTTCAACTACAAAATTGTATCTCCCATTCATTATGTTTAAAATGTTAGTATTAAATTACGTCAATGCTCTATGATTCTATTGAAAAACATGAATCAGAAAGATTTTATTATACCTCATCGATGTATCTAGAATGATAGAGTATATTAGTAAGTAATACCGTTGAGTATAAATTGTTACAATATAATATACTCAATGCTAATACATATAACTACAGAAAACAGTAATATCATAATAATATAATACCCTGGTAATATTTTGTACAAGCAACTGCAAAATATAAGCAGAGAACGAATTAATGATAATAATATTATTTAGTGTTTGCCACAACAAAATCTTATTAACAAATTATAATATATGCACACTTATAGATATATGTTTTTTTTTACTGTTCTATGCATTGTTTACAATAAAAATATATGGGAAAATGTTTTTTTTTATTCCCCGAAATTTTTAAGCAAGAATATATTAAAAAATAATTTTACATTATAGTTGCAACGTGTTAAAAAGAATATGAGATGGATATTAAAAGAATTGTAGAAGGTATGCACAGTTAGCACAGTGATTCGTTATTATATTCCTGCAGACTTTTTACAAATAATTAAAATAATACTCATCATCATCATCATCATATTATTATTATTATTCTGAATGCATAACTCATTGCATAGTTTTTATAACTAATAAGTTATAACATATTATCAAACTCAAATATACTGTTTGTTAAAATCAATTATTTTAATAACTGGTAAGCTATACGTATAGTTATTAAAATTTAAATGGTTAATTTGTATATGTTTATTTATTGATAGTATATAAATTAAATATTTCTATTTGTATCAATATCTATATTATTATTTTGTTACGATAGTTCATAAAAATAGAGCAAATGTAAAATCAAAACTAAATCGTATACATTAAAATCAAAAAAATAAATAAATAAATAGTGTAAACTGTGTAAACTGTCAAACTGTACACATGCATCCAACAATTTCTCAATGCGAATAACAATAGGCTTAAATCGGTCTTCGAATTAAACCTTTCTCAAACATTAAATCGTGTAGTGTAAATATAGATGTATTATAATTCTAGTCCAATATTTTAGAAAGTGTTACATGTGTGTAAGAACATAAAATAGCTTAGATCCTAAATCGCAGTTCTCGAATCGTATAAAGACGAGTAGGTAGGTAGCTTTTCAATGTGGTGTACAAAAGAGGACTTCAACTATTTTAATCATCTTCGTTTTCTACGTTACCTACACTTTTTATTCATATAAGATTTTTAAAAAAATTATCGATTGAGAACGATGTAGTATATTTTTATGAAGTTTTCTCCACTTATAAAAGTCAATGATGAATGAGCGAAAGTGATTAACCAATAGTTTATACTTAAGTACACAAAAAAGAATACTTTTACAAATTCGTAATAGGTCCGTTTAATTATTTATATAAAATACTACATAGCTACATAGGTAACAAAAACTACCAATACAATAAATAATTTAAATATTATTAGGTATACTTTCATACAATATATACGACACAGTAAATTTCCCTTCCACAGCATAAGTTTTAATTCAATGTTAAACTCAAGGAATTATGTGCTCATCAAAGTTAATGCGCCCATGAAAATATATAGGTACGTCATCTTCACAATACGTTTAAAACGTACAATATTATAATACGCTTTTTCAAAATATAAGTTTTTAATAACAGAAATTGAATTTTTTTTCTTCTTTATTGTGAAAATAAATAAATTCTAAATTATAGTTCATATCATAGTTTATTTATGTTGGAACCTAGTACATGTTATGTAACAGCTACTTATTATATTCAAAGAGGCGTGATACATGTCTTTATAATATGATTTTAGTGGCATATCAATATTATAAACGATTTCTTTTTTATAATTCAACACAGTCCTCGTATTCTATTAATTCCAGTAATGCGTTTTCGGCGTGTATATCTTGTATATTGTTTGTCAGCAAAAGTTTCAAAAGTTACTCAAGTATATTCGAAAAATGAAACAATATGAATTATGTGATCTAAAGTAGTGTTAATTAAATCTGACTATATTTCAATTTAAATAATTATACGAAGAACATAATATTTTATGCACTATTTTATGCAATATATTTGATTTGTTTTTTTAGTAAAACATTTAAATTATTCATTTATTAAAATATAAAAATAAAAATAAAAAGATTAACGTATACCATTAGTTACTACTTATGTGGATATCTCACCATAAGTAATTAAATAAAAACTTTATATATAACTTATTTTTGTATAAAACATTGACTATAAGTAGGTTGGTATTGGAAAAGTTATGGAATCGTAATTTTATGAATTTTTGATTCGAGAAAATAACATAAATATTTTTATATAATATTATGTATCTGTATTAATTGAATAGTTTAAATAGTGTAAATATATTTAATAGTGTGTACCTATATAATATTATATAATATTATTAGTAGTTCTAATTAATTTGCACTGGAAGGCAACTATTGGAATCTAAAACATTTTAAGAGTTCATTGGATTGAACAAAAATCAAACAATTTTTTTTTTACATGCCATAAATGTAATGCTAATGGCCTTAATTGTTGAAGCAGAAATTATTGTTAATTTCAAGACCAATAAAAAAAAAAAAAATCAAACTATCGTTTTAAATGCTTTAACTTTTTAAGTACCTAGCTAATCAGCGTTTATGTTACTTGGTATCAATGGTTTCTGATTTAAAACCAAAAAATAACCTCAAAAGTATAAGATTAACAAGTATTCAGTATTAACGATTTTTTACAAAAAAATACACTTAATGCAAAATAATGAGTAAATAATTTATAAATACCTACTTAATTTATAACAGTAGATTTCAGACGCTTAAGAAACAGTTAATAATTATTATGTATATATAATATTTTGCATAAAATAAATTAAACATACATCATATCATTTTTTTATTTTTAATTACCTACACAAACATATCGTTTTATTTCAGATTTAAATGGTAATATCATAACAACTCCATGATCTGTCCATGACATACAGCCGAAACGAAAGATAAAAACACGCAGTGCGTTATGTATAACGTATAATTATGCAGCAGGCCATATTATTTTTGTTCATATACATCTATATAGTCGATTTCGTAAAAAATGTATTTTAATATTTTCTAGTCGTGCAAATAAATTCGATATACAAGGCCGTACCCTTTTGACAGTGCCCTATTTTACTGTACATATATATATCTATATATTTTTACATAATTTGTTGAGAAAGTGTATCGCGGTAGGTAAGTACTTAGGCGATGGAAGAGATACAGACATTCGGTAAAAAGAGTATCCCAACACGGATAAAAAAGGTGTCAGAATCGAACTCATCTTTCTATTTATACGTAGCACTTTCGATTGCGCCTTATATTTCGTATTCCGCGATCGTTGTTTCCGTCCTCCACCGCTCAACACTTGTTCAATTCCAATCAAACTCGAAATGATATTTTGTGCGTGCGGTCTCGGCACGTTTTTCCACCCCCACTCAACACTATAAAATCCCACCACCTCGTCCCCTATACGCTCTCTCGGGGCCAATATCGTCTCGTCTGTCCGTTTATACGAGACACGACGGCTGGACAAGTGAGCCGAGGAAAACCCTCGCTTCGCAGACCATCCTTGGTAGATTTCTCAAAGACCAGAGTTATAGCCAGCACGTCTTGAATATATCACTCAAATAAATTAAACGGTTTCTCGAGGGGAGATGTGATCCCGTTGGTGAGATTGCTATTTTTTCCACTCTCTTTATTATTATATGTGGTCATTGGTCACCCAACACTCCGTATGAACAATATTATGACGGTGTAATGCAATTTCTCAACGACAATAAACTTCATGCAAAATCTCAAAATACTTGTTTCGATTAGAAACGTTAATATAATATAGTCTATGAACAATTAGTAATTTATTATTTTCTAATATTATATGGTATTTTTATTCCATTACACAATATGCATTAAATATAGTATACACACTATACACGTATACAAACATATATTTCAAATATCTGATTGTATTTTTAAAATAATTAGCTATAAATATAAACCATTAAAAAATTATAATTAGAAATATACCTTATAAATAATACCTTATATTTTATAAATTCATGAATATCAGAATATAACATTTCTAGCTGAAAGATGTCTTATCCTAACTACAACTACTGGGTAGTTAGGTTAGATCTAAAATATTGAAAAATAATAGTTATATGCTCGAAATGTACCTCTAAATTGTTGACAATAACAAAAAGGTTAGGTCTATAATTTGATTTTAATATGCTACAATTTAATAATTTTGTAATATTAAAATTAGGTATTATCATTGAGACTGATAGATAAGCTTATTTGTAGATACATCTGTTATTTTATTTACATAATATATAATATCATTCACAGTACATGACATCGTGAAATACAATTCCATAGACTTATTATAAAATATACTAATTCTTACGCCATGATAACTACACACTAAAAATCAGAATTGACTTATTGTTAATAGAAAATACCAAGTGAATAAAAACTTGTTATGTGAAATACCTATACTATATTATGCTCGATTTTACGGCTCAACCCATGATTAGTACTTTAGTAGATAGGTACACATAAATGTATGTTAAATCAACGCAACACACATTTTTCTTACCCTGCAGCAATATATTGAGATTAAAAATTGAAAATTCACGAACATTACGTAACAGTTCATTTGTTTCTTCAATTTATATTATGTGGTTTCTTAAAAATGTATGTATCAATATTCTATTTCAACTCGTTTAAGTGAACTGGACAAAGTAAAATTGTCTAGGTATTATAATTATAATAATTACGTATTTATGGTAAGCCTTATGAAAATATTTTGTTTTCTTGATATCCTTCACAAATTATTTTCACAAAGTTTTTTTTTTTGGAATTTAGAATAAAAAACTTTATACACTAAGAATGTATACCGTTGGAGAAAGTGTTTTCAATTAATGTAATATCGAAGTGGACTACTGAAAACTAGTAAATCCAGTACTCGTCCTATCTACATATTATAGAGAGTTTATCGAATATTTGAAATGATGGCATAATGTATCTCATCTCTAAATCTAGATGTATAGTCAAAACATATTTTACTAATAAGTATTATGTGATACCTTCAATATTAAGACTATGATTTTAGAAAGTAAAATTATTATATTTATTTATGCTTTTATCAAAGTTATCATGCCCCAGGGAAAAATTTCATTTTGTAAGAAAAATAATTCAATCTCTGAATTAGGCATTAACAATATATATATTTTATTTTTTACATAAATATTTATACTGCTTTATAATCATACATAGATACATAGGTATTACTTTTTGACTAAAATTTAATTAAAACTTAATCAAAAATATTTCAATACTCAAACACAGAGTACCTATATTGTCAAACGTCATTTCAAAAAAACTGTATTTACATTAAGCTTAAACCCTTACCAATACAAGATTAAAAATCTAAATTAAATTTTGAAAGTCAAAGTAAAATAATAAAAAAGTAACTATTTTCATTCGTTAAAAATATTGTCAAAATGTTTTAAATATTTTAAATATTAACAAGATGTTAATATATTTACCGTGAATGTCAAATACATTCGTCAGTTTTTATAAACTAATAAGAAACACAAACAGAATTAACTATTAAAATGCAGTGGGCATGTTGAATGTAGACAGGTAGGTAATTTCGTGAATTTTTCACGAAGTAAAACAACAACAAAAATAATTATAAAAATATTCTCGTTAATCTATATTTTTGAAAATGTTACAATAAATAATAATCTTTATTGAGAGATCAAATCTATAATAGTTATTTTAATTTAAAATTATAAATTGTATAAAATCTGATAAAATTAAGAGACATGTTTGATTTTGATTTGTACAGATTACACATAACTATAGGTAGATACTAAGCAGTTTCGATCTTGATATACATTTAAGTTATAACTAAGTAACCTATATAAGTTGGGCACCAAACTTTGATAATTTATTTTTGTGATCATGTTTAAACATATATTAATTATATAATATATACATAGATGTATCTATTCAAAACATTGTTATTCAAGTCACCTATACAAGATATTCAAAGGGTATGTGCTATTCTTTAATACACAAATAAATATCGTGGAATGCAAATTAACAGAGAATTAAAGAACATTAAAAGTCCTACAAAATATTCTAAAACCGCTGTTACAAAATATATCTAAACTTATTAAATAGTATTAAATACCCGAAATATGTTACTAATACAGTTATTACGTAAATCATAAGAACCTAATAACTTTTCAGGATATTTATTCTATAAGTTATGAATATTTGTATCACAAAGTAGGCATAATTATTATTATTTAGTACATATATTACTCTTAAGTCTTAATAAGTAAACTAAAAAATAATTATGAATACAAACTTTTATTTATGGGTATCTACAATTTGTTTATTTTGTAACACAAAATATTTTTATGGAAATTCAAAAACATTAATAATCGTTAGAAATTTAGAATAGTTTGAAATATAAATAAAATCCAATACCTACGTTGCAATATTTTTTTGAAGAACATTTCTGACCTACGAATACCTCTATTCTACAGATAGACTTCCAGAAGTATTAGATATATGGACATGAGATTAAAATCGAGTGAGATAAATATGTTACATGAGCGTAACGAGTAATTCCCTTGAGAATAGGCGTAATAGGGGAAAATCTATCTTAAAAGCCCAGAGTGATATAATTCGTAATACATAATGGTATAATTTTCAGTCATTATTTATAACAACACGCAACCTATAAGTTATGTCACTGTGAAGTGTGAGTATACCTACGGTTGATTCCGGCCTGATGCCTTGTTTAAATTACATTTTTGTATGGTCCATCTCACACTTTAGTAATGTAAAGATCTATGTAAAATGTTTTACAATTTAAATTGGTTATTTTAATTCAATGTTAACTCGATCACTAATCATTACCACCTCCCCACCACTCCCCCAAAAAAATCTGAAATAATACTATCTTTTCAGAACGGATTAAGAAATAATTACACTTAAATGTAATTAATCAAATCGATAAGCTATTTCTAACAGAATTTCTAGTACTATAATCAACGAAAAAAGAATGAAGTTTGTTTTTTTACGAATACGATGCAGTTACACTTCTTGTACAATGTGTTTAAAATAATTATCAAACTCCTATGGTTCTTACAATGAGTAGGCACTTTTTTAGTTTTGAAGAACTAATGAAACATAACGCAAAAATGTCATGATATAAAATAAAATTAATTATTACCAAAGATAAAATATTTCCAAAATAGATTAGTAAATGAAAAAATACAACACAACAATAATTTTATACGAGATAAAAAGACACGTTCACATTATTTTCAGTTGTGAATCAGTTCAAAAAATGAAAATAAAAATATTTATAAAGTTGCTACATTTCAAAGTTTTTATAGGTAGGTACACTGAATCTCAACGTGAAAAATGTATTTTGTTTTCAATAATTTCATCATTATTTACTTGTTTACATATTCCAAAACAAATGTACCATACGCAACCATATCTCTCAATATGAAAAAGAACTCTGGGGATTGTTGAAGTTCTCTCTGCCCAAACGAAACGAGTGGAAAAATCACGTTTACCTCGGAGGCATAATATGACTATATGGGTGTGTGTATACACATGTCCTTGCCGAAAGTCACAAGGGGAAAGCATCCATAAATCTAGATGACATTTTGTTCGCATTTTTGTTTTGAGAAAACTGGGGGAGTATAAACAAAATATAAAACCACTCTTTTTTCTTTTTTTAAGTTCCACATTGTTTTTAAAATGAAAATCTTAAATATTTCTCAATACAAATTTTCAATGTACAAGAATAATGATATCATACGAGAGAATTAATTCCAACCATGACTTTAATTACATTGATGAAAAAGATAATTATACATTTTTTGTTTTTATTAATTTAAAATAAAAATGTTAATAACTATTTGGATGATTAATTAATTTTGATTTCCGAGGTATGAACAAATATTAGCAAATCGTGATGATTGAACACAATACTCCAATAATTAAACCTATATTTAAGAATACAAATTATTCCGGTCAGATTAGATAAAAATAATAGTAAAAAAACAGACATCTTCACAGGGTTGAACATTATAGGTTTGGCTACTTGAACGAAGGTGATTAAGACGAGTATTTTTAAAATTGCAATGTTAAATTCTTATAATATAATAACAGAAAAAGTATTTTAGTCGACAACCACACACTTAACTATACGTATTATAATCGAGTAATAAGTTATAAACGTTTAGCATTCACTAATAATCTAAATGAAATCTAATAAAATTTATCATAAAACTTTAAAATTCATTTAACTGGACGGAAATGTTATTCAAAAATAAAACTAAAATTACAATGTAAACCATACAGGACACAAACACTGCTGAGTATTGATCATTATTTCCGGTAATGACTGCACATTTCAACACAAGATATTTTTGCTATTTCGTATTAGCAGTGATAAGACACCATAAAATTCGAATATTGATTTTTAGAAACTGGACTAAGACTCTTGTTTAATTTCATAATTTCTTCAACGCCTTTCTGTATATTTTTCTTAGGTGTGGAAAAATATAGAGAAAATTTAAAAATAACCTTTTAAAAGTACCCTTTTTATTCGATTTCCAAACTATAAATAAAGTTATAGGAATATTATTTGAAATTTTGGGAACACTCCCTCTGCAAGCAATAAGTATGTTTTAAAAAAATATAAAATATAAGATAACAATGAAAACATCATCGTATAATCAATCATAAATAAACTTTTTAAAAATGTTTTAAGTATATAAGTGAAATCAGCTAGGTACTAAAGGTCATAATCTATTGTTTCCATAAAAGAATATAATATCTAGAATATATTATTCTTATCTCATCTATAGGCTTCTCCTAAGCTTTCTCATTGGTAAATTATGTAAGCTATTGCAGTAATACTATTTTGGAATAAGTAAAAATGAAAATTAAGCTTTATTATTCTCGTACCTAATTGAACGTAATTCATAGGATTAACAAAGTAATACGTTACTTCCAAATTTAACGACCTATATAGGTATTTATTATTATTAATACCGAAATAAAAAAGTGAAAGGTGAAAAGCTGTTCATTTTAACAAAATGCATTCATAGATAATACACAAAAATGTCTTCACCAATCTATTGTTGTTGTTATTGTGGAAGCGTAGAAGTCTAGATATAATGTACACTTCCCCGAGGCCATCAGACCTTTTATGGGCGAGTCACCAGAATTATCGTTGAAATTGCACAGACACTGCGTAGTTCTGACATAACCTTCGCCGTTGATGTCTATCTTGACTCTGGATCTTTTTTAAGCGTATGATAATCATATGGTATAATATTATGTCTGTATTCGCATTTAGATTATTGTGAAACAAGTATTTTAAAGAGTATTTATTCACACTTCTCTAATATCTTTTACTCGATAAACTTTTCAATTTTCCGAACCAAAATATTAATCATATTGCATAATCACATATTTAAACATTTTTTTTTTTAAAGTTGAACCATTAAAGTAGGTATCAATTATTTATTAATTTTATGTTTAATTTATGAATAATAAAATTTAATTTGAAATAGTATCTGTTAATTTTTTCCATGAGGAAGCTAGAATAATGATATACAGCAGTAGTCAACAACTATACCTAATTTGACCTTAATGAAAAACAAAAAATCTTTTAGTCACGATTTTCCTGCTCTTTAATAACTATGTTGAAATAAATTTCGACCTTACAAGTATTTGAGATTAGTCACCTTTATAAATTAATATAAGATATAATATGAGTTCTTTAACTACGCCTTGTTATCACGTAAGCGCAAATATGATTCTTCAACATTTTTATTTTAATTATAATTCTTTTGAGGATAATTTATTACCTACTGATAAATCTTTTATTACTAAAATAACCTGTGGTTATTTAGAATACTATATAATATATATATATATACATTTTAACCTTAAAAATTGGTCCAAACTTCTTGGACGAGTATTAATAAAATAAATTTAAACATAACATAGAATATTTTTAACAAAGATGAATGAAAATCATAAATTAAGTTATAATATGAATTTCTATTCAAACACAAAACAATAACTTAATAATCAAAATAATATGACTGTTACACATACACAAACGATACACTTCTCATTATCAAAAAAAAAACAAATAGTGGAACGTCGCAAACATGTATCGATGCAAATACTTTTACATGGTCTATAAGACGTATAATGATTCCTTTAACCTACTATAGAAATATAGTTGTATACACTAAGTTTATGTACTTACAGATGTACTTTGTCACAATTTGATGATGTACAAAGAAGAACAGGAAAAAAGCTATTGAGAAGTTTACGGTTTATGTTCAACGCGAATCGTGACTGGAATATTATGAATATCAGAATATAGTCTGACCTAAAACTACTGAACGACAACACACTAATGAAGCCTTGGGACTACGTATCCAAAGCTAACCACACCCATGGTATACGTACACTAAGTGTTCGAGTGTTTCCCATATGCATCGATCACCAACACATGAAACGATATTTAAAGTTCTATAAAAAGTCGATGATTCTTGATTGAGGTTCCAAGTTGAGTATACTTAATACACGTATTATATATTATATACGTAAATATAATCCATTTAAAGCTTAAATATATAAAACTATAAAATGTGTTGAATATGACTCCTATGTTATCCCTATATTTTGCGTAAGTGCAATTTTAACAACCCTTTAGCGACTTGTATAGGTACTACACTACTATGACTTGATACAGAGAATTATGCATTTTTAAAATAATTAAGTCTCATTCGTCTAATAATCAATACGTAGCATTTTTTCGATATACTTTTATTTTTTTTATAAATCTTAAGATATATTAGCTACACAAAACTTATTAAAAAACCTTTCTACAGCATTTTGGACAACTAGGTGTATCATTATATAATATATATATATTTTTTTCTTAATATAAATGTTAGTACGAAATTAAATGGTTTAAAATATTTGGCTGCCTAAATAAAGTAACAAAGTTTTTTCATAAATATTAATTATCCATTAGATACTAATATCTTTAACCTATGTGTATATATTTTAATAGTCAATATTGATTATAATAAAATAATTTATAAGTTATAGTTTCTACAACGATTATAGCTAACCCATAACTAATGATTATATATTTTAACAAAATAAGTAATATTTTTCAAAATATATTTACATTTTTATATTCCATATATTATTAGCTCTAACTTAGGAATTACCAATAACAAGTTGGAAATATATGTGTCAATGTATTTGGTAGTGTATGAGTTCGTTTAAAATTATCAATGCATAGAACGTCGGCAAGCCAAAAACAAAAATAAAATACAAAAATTACAGTTAGTCGTTTGTCGTGGCTGTTATGCATTAGGAATATCAAGTGACGTTTAACGAAATATTTTAATAACTGTATTTTGGAGTCCTTTATTTCTATTTAAAATAAGTAATATAGTAGATATTAATAACAAAGAATGGTTCACTGATAATCTACTACGAAGACTAAAACTAGATGAATGTAAGGTTTTACATAATTATTTTATTTCTATTGAGATTTTTAACTTGAAAAGAAAGGAGACCTACTGAAAATTTTAAAATGTTAAAATAATGACCTAACTTATTAAAGTGTTAAAATATTGACAATATATTGATGATTAACTTATAAAAGTGTTAAATATTGATAATATATTGATGAGACCGATATATATCGGTGGTAAAATTATTTTGTTATACATTCTAAAATGTATAAATATTAATTGATTAAAAAATAAATTGGAATGATTCAAAGATTGTTACCTAGGTATAATACTATGTAGCATTATAAGCCATATATTATTGATAAGTAATAACTGATCAAAATTCTTTGGTAAACTATTTTTAAATATAAAATATATAAGTACCATTACAGTATTTCCAAATATAATACACATATGTGTAGTTTTTGAGTGAATAATAATAATTTATAAATTATATAACAATAATACACATGCCAATTGCCAGTATAACTAGTAACTACTATTAAAACTAAAATTAAGTTGTAAGAGTGGGATCTTTGTAATGAGCATGTGTACATTTTCATCCCATATTATTTTTGTTAATAGCAGGTACTTACTTGTATTAAAAATATGTACCTATGTTAAAACACAAATCCCATGTAGATAATGTGAAATGACATCACTGAAATTTAGTTAATTTAACTTATTAGTTATTAACAACTAGGTAATAAATTAGTAAAATATAAAAATATATTACTGTAGGTATCTAAAATAACTATAACATTTAAACTGTTCGATAACAAACAATTTAAAAAAAAACCTATTGTCAATAGATACTTTAATGCATGTAGGTACCTACATTTAAACTTTTTCCATGCCAAATTATAAAATATAATAATTCTTCTACCCCACGTAAATCGCCCATCAACTAATTTTCAATAATTTTATATTGAACAATGTAAAATAGAAAATAAAAACTTTCACTTCACGCCTAATACATATATAATATTTTTACTTAGTCTGTAGACGCCTATTTTTCATATAAATGGAGGCTAAGTAATCAATCAAAACTCTTACAATATGACAGACGAAAAATAATCTTTTTATAATTAACTAAACTCTACAAATATTGTATATAAATTATTACGAGAATATGATAAATAATAAATAAAACATTAATGATTTATTATTATGTTCTACTATATGAAATTTTAGCAGAAAATTCAAGTGTTTTATAAAATCAGCTAGTAATATATTATATTATTCAAACATTTAAAAATGTTTTTATAACTTTATTTAATTTATATTTTAGTTAAAATAATATATGAAATTTAAAAAAAATTATGCAAATAATAGTATTTACCGAAATAAATGGAATATATAGCATACAGAACTAATATAAGACAATTAAATAGGCACCTTAAAACCTTGTCATGAAAATAATATATATTTTTGTATTAATATAAAGTACAAGTATTCACTGTGGGAAAAAATTTTAATTTACATCAAAATGTACATAGGAGTAGGTATGGTATAGGTATTAGTAGTTATTAGTAGGTTAGGACTAATCTATCAATTTAACTATTCAACATTTCTAATGATCTTGTCAAAAAAAAATATAATTTTAGTGGGCTAAACTTTGAGATTTTTAAGTACTTTGTAAACATTTCACAAACATCATTAGAAACCATAAGTTTAAAAGTGATTTTCTGAAGTTATCAAACAGGAATTAATGTTTTTGACGCATAAACTAGAACCAACTATATGATTAAAATGTACTTTAATTTAATGTCTTAAATACCTAACCTTATACTAAGTATATGGTTTGCAGTAAAATCTGTTTATAGGTTATTCTAATATCTACATTATGATTTATAATAACAATTTAGCTAACTATTTGTAAATGTATTATAAACTATAACTTTTAACGATTATTTACAATTCCAAATTATATAAATAATGGTATATGTTTTTATAGTGAACATATATATAGGTATATATCACTAATTTAGTAAGCTAATGTAAAAATAAAAAAATTATATAATTAACTAAAAGGTAATTTCCCATGCACATTTACAATTTACCAATAGAGGTATTTATCGACTATAATTATTGCAATAATATGGATTTTCCTCTGGCTTAAAGATTTATTTAAGTATCATAATTATTATGAAGGTTAAACACTTTAGCATTAAGGTAATTTAAGTAAATACAATATTATTAAAAAAAAATTAAGAGTGTAAAAATGATCTCAAAGTGTTTCTATTTATTTACCTAGAATACTTACAACGTACTTGTATTTATTAAAAACAAAATTTTATTTTACGCACACATCTATATTTTCAATCAAAAATAATTTTGGCTTATATAAAACTAATCATTGTTTAACTTTTTAGCAATAGGACCCTATAGTGATTACTGATTAAATATTAATTTTAAATCGTTCAATAAAAATTGCATACCTACTCTATAAATTATTATATTGTATAATAAATAATAATATTCCTATTCAGATACTTTTAGGGCATTTTCTAACTAAGCTACCGATCGAAACGTCACTACTGCATACATGTAATTTTCACAAAATTATTACCGACCGACGTTATATCCTAATATCACCGATGGTAATATCATCTACGCGTGTCCTGTAGGTATTATATACTAAAACTAGACGATACGGTCATACGACGACACACCAAAGTACATGACGTAACGTAAATAAACTAACCGTTAAATTCTGACGAGGTATATATTATGCGAAACACTGGTTTAATGGTGCATTAGAATGCATAAGACATTGTTGGACTTGGACGTAGGTAAAATCTTCAATTAACTATAACGGTGTTTGATAACAACAATAGAGTCTCTGTAGGTAGGTCGATTATTGGCTACGTTATCTTTTTTAAGATTGCTGAATGTAATATAGGTACCTTTATAATATTGTGTTACTAATATGATTCACAGCCAAACGTTTATATCTATAATATTATAATATTAGATAGACAACAATTTGTATTCATAAATCTTTCTTTCTAGTATAAGCTAGGTATCCTCACTATATACTATTAAAGTTACTTCATTTAATGCAATGACAATTGTTTTCGTTTTGAATTAAATATAGATACTTTAATTTGTGACCATGATTTAGCATTACAATATTCCCGAATATTTTCTAATTTATAAAAAAAAAAATCTGAACACTTCATTATATTATAAGAATAAGTTAAATTATCATCTTAATATTATTAATTAACATTTTTATGTATGTAGATAAACAATCGAAGAGTGAATTTTATATTGAATCCCATTAAAGTTAACGGTTGTATATACTTAGTAATGTGTTTCAATATTTGAGTTTCTTCTTTAGCATGTAAAAAGTGAAATATAAACACAAAAAGGAATTTTAATTAAAATATTATGTTTTGGGATATTTTGTCTCATTACGAATTCATTGGTCAGAAATTTAATTTATTTTATGAATATTTTGATATTTACGTTTATATAATAGGTAGGTATATAAAATACTGCTTGATTCCTCGTGTCAACATTTTTATAATTATTTTATTTAAAACACGTCATTTTGAATGTATGTTTGAATTTTTAAAAACGAAAAAGTTTTTCTGATTAACAACTTGAATTACAGACTTCACATTTAAATAGCACTCCAGAAAGAATAAAAATTACTGACAAAATTAATAAGGATGAGCGTATTTTATTTGATACATTATTGCCTTGACTATCGTCCATCAAAACGGCAAAGTTGATCTTTTGAATACCTATGTCATTAAATTGAGAAACCCACAATTATTAATACAATTGGAATTGTCATATGAATATATTTATATATGCTTTTAAATTTAAAACAATTTTGAATTATTAATTAAATATTGTTAATATTATCATTATTCGCGATTGATTTTAAATAAACAAATATAAAAACCGTCGGTGGGTGGGTACTGGGTACAGAAAATATATTTACGTATAGTACTAAAATAAACTTTATATTTAACTAACTCTTCTACTTTAAACTTATAATTATTTTCTAAATAAGAAAGGATATCTTTAAAAAAAATTTTGAATAATATTGAATATAACTCGAAAGAACCATTGTAAATTATCCTATTTTCTTTTATATCGATTAAATGAATTCAATTTAGAATCTAAGCAGGTTCTTAAATATTTATTTAATTATTTAATTAACTGTAATCATTTATATAATTATATCTTATCAAACATGCATATACTATAATAATCGTAATAGAACATTTTAAATAATGTGATAGCGGACTAGCGGAGTGCCTAAAGGGATTTATCAATTATTGAATAATTTTTTTGACACCAGTTTGAAAACCGGTAACGATAGTAACATTAGTAGGTATATGTCTGGTACCAATAAAAGCCCCGGAAAGTGAGATTATGTCCATTCCAAGGACCTCCTCGGGCTCTCTAAATATAACTCACTAAAGCTTATAATTATTACATACGTCTAACTTAATAACCCGGTGTATGTGTATCTGTAATAATATGATAGTAAGAACGAATTATTAAAAAGAAAATAGGAAAGAGAAAGAGAGAGGGAGAGAGAGAGAGAGAGAGAAGGCAAACTGTTCCATACGCAGCCGCCCCAGCAGGTAACATTCTTGAATAATAATTTTTTTACCAGTGTTTAGCTCGAATGGAATCTGCGGCACTCCCAGCCGTCGCCGACCGGACGACCTTCAAGTGTCCGTGCACCAGGTTCACTTGGTGTGGTATTTTGTTTTGTTTTTTTCACGATATATTCGCGTGTGCATGTACGTCGAAGAAAATAGGGTCGTGTTTATATTTATATCGAATACAACAAAAAAAAAATGATGGCATACACAATGTCACCTAGTACAATAATACAATAGGGTTTTTAATTGCTAATTGTTCGCGGTTATGCCGAAAATTGTTCAACGTCTTATGTTGATGCCACGTACACCTATAGTACAATAATCACACGTAATAACCAGAGCAATATGAGTAGAACCAATACGATGACCATGACAATAGATAGGTATTATATTCATGTATTTGTCATGCTAACACCTATTATTACCGGCAACGAAAGTCCTGTTCAATGACTTTTAAGACGCGTAAAAAAAACAAACAAATTTCAAGTAAACACACGATATATTATTTTTGTCCAAATAGATACTTAATAAAAATAGGATAACTGAACTATCCTATAGTTATTTTCTTACACAAAGAAATTCAGTTAATCAGTTATAAAACTATTTTGAAACATACATCTCAGAAATTCTATAAGAAATTTTGTTAGAAATTAAAATTAATTAACTAAGGACCTTTTATTTAACATCAAACAATTTAAATAACACATTGTTTAAGTAATCTAATAAGCAACTAATCGCATAACAAAATAGTTCAACAATCTTATATGTAATCATTATCCTAAATTAATTTCTTAAAACACCCACTAGTTAGTAAAAATGAATGATTGAATATTATTTTTGTAATATACCTACTGAATATTATATCATATTAATATAATGTAACGTTGTGTTATTGTCCTTGCTATTGTAATAATGTACTGTAATTATAAAAAGATATGATACAAAATATAAATAATTTATTACTACCAGGAACATTCCTATGATCCTTTCTAATTTGAAAAACAACATGTTTATATATTAACATGGCTACATATATTTCAGAAAAACTACTTAATTTTGAACCCTCTGGGCTATATATTCTGATAAAATTAATTTAATACTATATTACATTTTAACTTAAATTGTTAATTCTATAATACAACATATATATTATGTTCAAAAATGATTTTCACTCCATAAATTACATATACAAGATATATTTTATAATATTTAATATTAATAATTATTATTATATTTATACTAAAAAGTAAAAAGTAATGTACCTAAGCATATTTATTAACAAATATAAAACTCTCATAAAAAAATTACCTAATAATAAAATATTTAAGTAATTTATTTTTTTTCGCAACAACACATAACTTGTAGGAAATTTATGTTATTATTACAATTAGTCACAAGGCATCACGTCTTAACATAATACGAAATTCTGTGTCTAATCACTATTATTTGAAGTGACAAGTATATACTGTTATTTACCTTACTTAGGTTTACTATAAAATAATATACCTAATATACTATTGTACTTAGAAATAATTTGATTATTATAAAGGTTATAATACAGGTAATAACTGAGTAATTAAATGAACTAATGCGATTGGTCATTGATCAACGACCAACGTTTTGATCATATTGATGACTATTTAAAGGTTTTTTTTTATAATTAGTTTAACTTGCGATTAAATAGTTGCTGTTAAACTTTTACAGACTATTAAACAGGTAATATATGATTTTATAGTTTTCTAAAAGTTTTTGCTATAATATTTGTCACAACAAATTAGCAAAACTACCAAAACTTTTAACTTTAAATAGGTAGTTTTAAAACTTTTAATTCTCACTGATCTATACCACTTACTATTTTGCCCTATAAGTAATAACTCACATAGAATATTTTTTTTAAATACACTTAATCAAGTAACCTACTGTAAATATATCTTAGACTGAAGAAACATCTTAAAAAATGTACGTCTAATGAACTATATATAAGTATTCCGTATTTTATATGCGTTGTAAGACTCTGAATACAAGTATTAAGGACTAATTATTAAACATAAAACTAGATAAAATATTTAGATCTTAAAAGTTATGTCAAACTCATCACATTTATACGACAATTAAAATATGACTCAAGTTTGTAGTTTGTATTATATATTAATATTAATTGTCAGTTATAGAGTTACCATATAGGTATACAATAAGGCTACTGTATATACTAACCAAATTGAAATAGATTATAAAACATAAAAAATAATATTTTGTATTAAAACATTATTTTCAGCACATTTAATATAATTTAATATTCTTTTATTTCTTAGCATGTAAAAAATGTAAAAATAAAATGTTTTACCGTTAGTCAATTTGCGGTTAACCACATATTATAGGATCAATAACATCACATAAATAATAACCAATATCGTATCAATAAATTTCAATAAACTCTACAAAAAACAAGTCGTTTTAATGTACGTTGTATTCGATAAGACAAAAAAAAACGATTTAATCATTCATTTATTTACCAAGCAGATCGTTAATATATTGAAATACATTCAACAATTTTACCACTTCGATAGTCCAGTATCCCATTCGTTTATACGTACATATTATTATTATTTGCAATAACGAAAATATTTAAATATTTTACTTCAAGATTTAAAATTTAGACTTAAAGCAACCATAAAACGAGTGTAATTTATCATAAAAAATAAATAATCGTTTACATAAACGTATTCAAAATATTTCACTACATTATCTAATATTATTAAAATTCTCATTTATTATTATAAGAAACACTTTTATGAGTGCATAGTCATTAGAGCATTCATAAATACAACTTGTATTAAAGTAAAGAAAAAACACGTTTTCCAGTCTGGAGATCAACGACTTTGAATAACGTACGTATTTGTTGATACGTAGTATAACTAGTAACATACCTACGTCCTACACATTCATCACGAAAGTTGAATATTATACTAAGATAGGTACTTGATAACTTCTTCAAAAATCACTTTTATGAATTATATCATTTAATATGACACTAAATGTACTTTATCTTGGTATAATAGTTTTAAATACATTTAAATAATATAGGTATATAGACGTATAGTACGCCAACACAAACACACTATTATTATTAAAAATAATTACAATATTATACCTATAAATAAATCATTATTTATACTCGTAGTACTTAATTCACTAAAAAAATGAATTATATTGTTTTGTTTTTTGACATTTCTACTAAAAATATATATAAATGAAGAAGTATAAGAACTAAATGTTTTTTAACACAAGGTTTATTTTTCAATTAAAATATTATATAACATTACGGTAACATAATATTTTAAATTCTGAGTTTACCAAGATATTTATAAGTTTTTCAGTCAGTTTTATACATGGTAGCGTAAAAGTGTGCTCCAAAAGTTTCGTACAGTAACTTTTTGACTAGAAAATGACATCCAGTTCATACTTTATACTTTAAAAAGGTCAGTATTGGGTGTTCAGACATTCAGTATTCACAGTAGTTTTAAAACGAAAAACTGCGGGAAAACTATAATTAATTTTACTTATTTGCGTCTTTTCTGTTTTTAATGAAATCCACGAAATTTCAATTTTGATTTCGGTTAGATTTTAAAGTGTTGTATCTTACTTTTACTCAAATATACACATCGTTATATTTTTACTCATTATTTTTACTGGTGATTCTTACCTGTTTTCAGATCTATAATAAATATAGGTACATCACTATTTTACCCGAAAGCAATGCAAACAGACAAGTCTTAAATAACACAAAACTTTTGGAAACGTTCGAATTTTCGTTATCTTTTACTTAAACATATCATAAATGTAGTATTGAGAACTTGTTTAAATTGTATTGTTTGTTTATAAATATTATAATATTAAATCAAATTATTTAGGATTTTTCCTTCGTAAGCGCATTTAACTCAGAGAAAAACTAATATGAAAAATATTAACTCATTCAAAACCTATAGACCTCATAGGAATATATTATATTTATTATTTCCTACATGGCCACACTAAGATCTAAAAACATCTTATTTTAACACAGCTAAGACTTGATTTAAAACAGACCGATTTTACTTTTGGTTGAAAATTCAAGAGTAAAAAAATATAAAAATATACTGTACTATGCAGGTAACATTCATTAGAACGTGTGCATAGTATAATACACTACAGCACTGTGTTTAAATAAAATTGTGGTGTTTTTAAAGCGTTTTTTTTTATCGTATAACTCTTTAACAACAAACTTTACAAACACGATAAATTTTAATTTGCCATAAAGTCTCACGTGACAGCAAATAAGTTTTGTTTACAACTGTCTATTCATTGCGTAACGAAAATATATTTGAGATCGGAAAACGACTATGGACAGTTTAATATCAACACCACTATATCCAGTAGGTATAGCAAAATAAAATAAACATGAACACAACGAATGTGGATATACCACTATACCAGTGTTGGATAAGTTATCGTTTTAAACTTGATTAAGTTAAACTACTCGTTACAAATAAAAATAAAACTTATGCGATTATACTCCTTCGAATTAATATAAACGGTTTCAAAAACATCACTAGTCGAAAGCTGCTGGAATATTCGTATTCGATACCTAATTCAATAATATTATGGGTTTTTGCTCACGAAATTATTGTTTTTCTAGAATACTGACTACTACAGTTAATAGATTTTTTATGAATTTTGAAATAAACGGGTTTAAGAATCAAATTACTTATTATATAATAGGTTAACACTTGACAGTGTTTCAAGTATGATTGATTACACATTACGTATATAGGATAGAAGACAAAATAGAAATCTAAGGACTCTAACTAAAACTAAACACTAAATAGTAATAACTATAATAATGTTCATCGTTAACTACAACTAAGTAGGTACGTAAAACTATTTAATTTAAAAGAGGATAATATATACTGATATATATATATATATATTATACTGATTCGTAAAAAGGTTTATGTCATATTAGTTTAACAAATAATACATTAAATAATACAACAAAGCTTGTCGCATAACTATTTGTGAGTAGAAATATAAAATGTAAGACTCGACGGTGATGACATACGTTGCGAGACTAAAAAGGACAGACGACTAAGGAGCTAGGAATAGCTAGGAATATTATTTTGAATAACGTAAGAAGCATAATATAAGAAGTATAATATCAAATTCTGTTCTAGTATCGTTCTAATTTTATTTTTACAATTTTTTAGCGTATTTTGTTTTCACGGTCTATATAAATTATAAAAACTTCAGATTTGCGCGCAATAAGGTCCACCTGCGTGACACCTTGCGTCAATCATCTGTCTCGAATCAAGTACCAAAGCACCAGAAAAACGACAGAAATATTAATAAGTCTATATAAAACGCCACTGTACCTTATAGATGCCATCTACGAGTTTGGTGATCTCTTCGGTCTCCATCGTCGACGCCGTTAGGATATCCAGTTGGACGTACACACGCGAACACGAGGGTACACACAAACAAACACGCGCGCACAAACGCGAACAAATGAAAACGGTAGCGAGTTATGAGAGCTCCCGGGGGGTTGCGCCAGCGTTTATTAAATCAGAGTAAGGGCGTAGGGCCACTCGGTTCGAAGAGCGTTGGACACTTTAGGCTGACGGCGACGGCCGCAGGAAGAACGTTTGGTCGGGAACAGCGGGCGGACACGCGTGTCAAAACGCGGACTTGCCGGAACACACGCGCTGGCGTGGAAGACGGCAAACCGTCCGGCGTGAACAGTAACAATATTATATACGACACGAGTGCGACGGGTGTTGTAACGTGTATCGGTATCGCGTGTAGATAATATTATAATATTACGATGTGCCAGCACGACGGTGAACGGCGTGCGCGAACGGTCACGTTGCCACTGACTACAATATTTATACTACGGCAACGACTCGACACCGTAACGGCCGTTCTCCGCCGGATCGGTTACACGCGCGCGCCGGGTCTGCCCGCGAGAACGCGATCGTCGGCCGTCCGCGGTTGGGTAGGGACGCCGCGCCGTCGTTTTCCAGCACGCGCGACCGCCTACGCGTAAGGAGAAAAACGACGATGTACGATACCTATAACGTGGGTACCCGCGAGGTACACGCACATCAGCACATGACGTCGCGGCGTCTTCGTCGTTGTTGTTGTTATTATTATTGTTATTGTTATAATATTATATGCAAGACCCGCCGACGATGCTGCCGAGACGGAGTGCCCATATATTATATTGTAATGTCTATTCATGAAGACGGTGTACCTATATTTTTTGTACAGGGTGATTCGTCGAGTAAGCACACCCCCACTTTTTATGACAATTTAATGAATTGATTTGAATTCTGATTTTCGGTATTTTTAAATGTACCAATAATTATATCGTAATTCTTGAAATTTTTTATACCACTTAAGGACTGTGTCTTGTGCCGATACAAACTTCTCTGTTTTTCGAATGAAAATCCCTCTGTTTCACTGTATCTGTTTAAAAATTCAAACCAGTTTGCTGCAGTATCTCGGTTATTGAAATGTTTGTTCACTAAGCATAATATTCCTTAAAAATGGTTTAACAAAAATATAAAATTTAGATGTACTATTGGAAGTACTATTTAATATTTGTTTCCCAAGTCCGCACTATCCAAGCTTCCCAGTCCATCACTCTCCGGCTAATAGCCTCGGCCCCATGGTATGTAACAAATGAAACCCTACATAATGACTTAAGAATTCCAACAGTTGACCAACTAGCTAAATTGTACTACAAAAGATTTCACTCCAAACTACAACACCATCCCAATCCTTTAGTCACTCACCTTGCATCACGTACTCTTCCTGACAACCCACCACGCCGACTTAAAAGAAATTGGTGCCGCGACCTATTAAATTAATGAATTAAATTAACGAACAAAAAAATAAATTACTAGAGGGTACAATCGTTGGATGATTTCCCTCATCATGTGCCTCAAGTGTATTTTTATTATGTTATGTATATAGTGTTATATCATTTACCTATTTTACTTATTGTGTCATATTGAATACAGATTGTAAATTTTCTAAATAAAAAAAAAATAAAAAAAAAAAAAAATATTTGTTATAATTTGACCATTTTTAAAAAATTATAAATGATAATAGATTAAAATTGATTATTAAAAGTTCAAAACACCAAAGCTCACATATCTCCTGAACCCATTGTAATATAATCATAGACCTATTATCTTTAGACACAAAATTAAATAATTCAACTACTCTTCAATTTTAGATTTTGATACGTCAAAATATTTAGAAAAAAATATCTGCTAAATGATTTACAGTAAACAAGGGAAGGCGGTTCTTGTATGAACAATAGAAGTTTATGTTCCACAGGACACTCCTCTGCAAGTAGTACTAAAAAAATCTCAAGAATTGTAAATAGGGTCTTTAAGTACCGATATATTAAAAAAAATCCCAAAATCGGATTTTGAATAACTACTTTATTGGGAAAAAAACGTGGTTAGCGTGCTCGGTGAATCACCCTGTACATATATCATGTATATAAATTCGGTGTCCTTCAAGCGACATCCACGACGACAGCATCAGCACACGTAGGTACCTTGTGTGTTTGTATTGTACATAACGTCGTGGTATTACAATATAATAATATAATGTATCATTATTTTTGTTATTGTTGTTGTTCAGCGGCAGCCATCGTGATTATATTATGCCGAGCCGGTGACGGACCATCGATATCATTATTATCATAATATTATCGATATTTTGACTGTTTCAGACCGCGCGAGACCGATCGCTATTGTAGATAATTTTTGTCGTACACCCTAGGAAACATCGATGAATAATCAATGATAACTAAACAACACATACTATCACTATAATTAAATTAGCCCCCCCCCCCCCACACAAAAAAACAACAAAACTTCCAAATTTCCCGGTCTTAAATATTACATTAGCCATAAGCATGCGCATCCCGTTATGGCAGAGTGGGATTAGGTTAGGTGATATATAATTACTTTCATTTACTCACTGGTCATCACCCGCTATTTTAAGGTATAAATAAAATATATATTATAATATATTATATATTATTTATTATTTATTATTATTATTATATTATATTATACAATGTATATTCAATATTCATTCATAACAAAAAAATGTAACTATAGTGGGATTAAAAATTACGCATGGATGTATGGAACATCATAAAATAACATATAATATAGATAGCTATCCTCCGTTAGAGGTAATATCATCCATCAATAATAATGTATAATAACTTTATTTTTCTAAATACTTAATTAAATAGTTATCATCGTTTTGTGATATAAATAAATCGATGATCACAATGTTTATACCATAGAATAAGATCCAAGTCGCAATCTTTAACAAATATGGTACAAGTAGGGTGGCCAACCCCGTGCACATATTGATATGGTCTTATAGCCATTTTCCTCCAATAATGAGAAATCACATTCCTCCACCAACCAATTTCCTCCAATGAACCTTATTAGATTCTTATTGAATAAGGAATTAAGAATATAATAAATATATTTTTAGCCGTATTATGCAGACAAAAAAACAATTTAGCTTTGAATTGCTAAAAATTATATATATGTTTTGTAATATTATTGCTTTTTGTCAATTTGTGTACAATACAAATAAAATAAATAGCCAAAAAGAACTAAACGCGTTTAGCCCGCGGGCTAAAATATCGGCTAAATAGTTTGATACTTGGAGGAAATGGAAACTTAACTATTATTCTGTGGAGAAAACGGTATCTCATTTTTGGAGGAAAATAGACCCACCCCTTAAATGTTGTACACAACTGCAGATGGTGTTGTTATGAGTAGAAATAAATGATTATGTATTTTTACTCGTAGGACGTATATAACCAATCAACTAATTAACTAATCCAACCAAATATTTTAATATTAATACATAAGACTGACGATATTGCGTATTTAGTTATGATTTTTTTCCCCCACAAATTTTCAGACCTGAACGCCAAAAATCTTTTAAAAACTACAATTACATCACAAAAATTAAAATTAAATAAATATTATAAGGAAAAAATTGATTTTAAACGCATACCTTACAATTATAAAACATAGTGGCGCGTCTACAATTTATAATATTTACTATTTAGAAAGTTCAGACAAGAATTGTTTTTGGTTAAAAACAATTTTAGTTGATGGTCTACCGCATGGAAGAATCATCCCTTACATCGTCTCCTCCCGATCCCAAGCATGACAGAAACGAGTTAAAACAATATTAAAATTTTAAGTGGTTTTTTTTTTTTTTTTGCTTCGAAGCACAACTGCATGCGTAAACAAACAACAACATGTTTACGAGACCGGAACGAATGAAATTATTTTAAAAAACATATCCATTTAGAGTAATAAACTAATAAGGTACCCTGTTTTTATTTTTTAATATACACACATACGCCATCATGTTATTATTATGATTTACTACGAGAGCATAATATAATTAAGCATATACGTTTGTTTTAGACACCGACGATGTCACGACGATCGATTCTAATATGAATAAAAAGAAAACGTGGTTAGGTATATAATAATACAAGTGCTATTATATAAGTTCCTACGTATAAAGTGTAAGCATAAATCGACAAAAAACAGAACGTATTCTTACGCTCGCTGCAATCTGCTAATGGTATCGAGAATACAACACATCGGATGTATATAAGCACTGTAGGTGGGTATATAATATACCCACCACGACTGAAAGTATATTATTATGATTTGCAAAATAATTTTCTAAATGTTTCATTTTTTTTTAACGAAAATTCGCAACGATTTCAACATGTATTATTATTATTTATTTATCATGAAAAAAATAAACACACATACATAATAATATTATATGGTAGATATATACTACAATTCTATATAATATATTATATATATAGGTACCTATATAGAAAGAGATAATTAAAATAAGATAATTATTATATAAAATAAAATTGTAAACCAAAGCTTTGTGTTTTAATATTAATATTAACGCGTCGTATTTTATTGTTTTCTCATTTTTATTACGACGTTTTCAATTCGAGCTATATCATGTTTCAAACGTATTATATTAAAAATAATATTCCCACTATAGAAAAAAATACCTATAAAACTCTAATTGTGTTGAAATGCTTCAATATTTCCGTTTTACTCCACGGATGTCTCTCTTTATGCAATAATTGTCAATTTTTTTTTAACAAGAACTCAATACAATGTTTAGTTAAATGAATAAAATATAAGTAAATCTAAAAGTACCTACTTAAAATTGTATTGTAGTCTGTAATACAACTATAATAATGTCACTGATTGCAGTTTCTGTCGGCTCAAGTAATCTTCTTGTAGTATTGTAAATATAGTGTACCTACTTATATTATAGTACTATTATAGTACTATGGTAATATACATAGGATTATTGGAAATATTTATAACACATTTTTAATAATACCTATTCAGCGCTTTAAACAAATAATGCTTTTATAACATGCTTTAAAATTAAACTAAATTTGAAAAAATGAAAAATAACAATATTATACAAAATATGTAATTATGTATTTTTTTGAATCATGACGTAGCAATGCCTATATTGTTTAAAAGGTATAAGAAAATCGTAATTGAGAATTGTTTAAGGCCGTGTAACATGTATGAAATATGATTATATTTATAAGTTTTTTTTTTAGCACGTTGTAGTTATTTATGTACAGAAAAAACACTACTCGTTTGAATGCCACCAACATAGCTGTGCGGCTCAAAATATAGAAAAAACAGGAAGGCTTTGATATTCGTAGTATGACTTTTTGAATTCGTGGAATACGATATAATATAATTTTTCTCGTGCGTTAATAAAAATACGACCCCCACTATAATCAGTGCCGTATTAAATAATGTGCTATAATATTATACCACCCAGAGAAAATTATTATGGTGGTCGCCCATTTTTAACTATCTTACATATCACAAACAATTCAGCAAAAATTATGACACTCTTACAAATTTATTTATTTATACAACCGTTGTAAATTTTAGTAATTCTATTTTTTAATCATTTCTCAAGACATAAATTAGTATATGTTAAAAAACCTGCGAGTGAATACCTATATTCAGTCTATATAGATCCATAAAAGGAACCAGCGAATAAAAATATACGGTTGACTGGTGTATGTCTTACCTAATAATCCTCAAAACAGTGTTCCTCAACCTTTCTACAGTAGCGTATCCTCAAATGAATATACAATTTTCTTGTGAACCCTAAATACAAATTGTATGTACATTTATTCTAGATCAGCATTAAAAATAAATACTAGTAGTATGATTCTTATGAAACATGAGGCAAGTACATATTTTGCATTTTTTTAAACTGTTAATTTACTTTTTACCATAACATAATATGTAAAACAAATCTTTAAATATTAATAATCATCCTTAGATTGAGATTGTTAATTGTTTTGTTGTTCTTGATCATCTAAAATTATTCCGTCTACCCTTGGAAGTTGGCTTAATATAATTGTTTAAACATATATTCTCATAGTTGTAGAATTTAGATATGATATATTTATTTATAATTGAGAATTAACATTTTTTGCATTCATTTAAATCGTAATATTATGTTGGTGACCCTAAATAATTAGTTGGCGACCACCGGATCGCTGCCTTAGAAAACAGACAGAGAGGCCCGGAAGCTCGCAAATATAACGTACAATCTTCACATTTCGCCAGGATGTCGTCCACCGCGCTGAATTAACATAATAACGCCATTAAATATATTAATATAATATGTACCCAGTGACAAACAGTTTGATCGAAGATTTTTAGATAAGACAACCACGGCAATGTCCGTTTTCCGAAATGAATGACAATATGTTTTTATTATCTATGACCACACCGCAAATTTATAACTTAGAAATTCCCGGATTTTTCCAGACCACAAACGCACGCATTTGGAAACTTATTATTGTGGACTACTCGGCTGTACGGATTGGTTTTTATAAATGTATAGGTAACAATTTTTAATAAATTTTCCGTTATATTTGTTATATTAGTTCGTCAGTTTCACTACCCCTTAAAAATTGTCTATGGGCATCACTATAATATACAACTATTCAAAATGCCCTATATTAGCAGTTGTATGATAATATAAATCATAATATGCGCTTCAACCACGATTTAAGATAAAATATGTTATATACATATATGTATTAAATTGTGGCTTCAACTGATACAGAACTAGAATCGTATTATACATCGTTTGATGAACAAAACGTTGTTCCTAGTTGTTATCGTAAATCAAAACTATTATAAAAGTTGATAACACGATGTATAGAGAAGATATCTTCTCTACATCGTGCCATCGTGCCGGTCAAGGACTAAGTGCGTACGCCGTACACATATCTCACTATCTCAGTCCCGGATCGTGTATGATAATTTATCCATGTTAATATGTTATATGATTCTAAATTTTAATAATCCAGAGCACCCTATATTATGCAGTCTGTAGATATGTGGGTAAAGCAACCCAACCTAACCTTATAGACTCATACACCGGCCCTGCATATAATAATATGCCTATAATACTAACATTATGTGCCTTGTCACCGTGAGCCGAGATAGCCGGCACAGTTAAGTGACTGACTGACTGAGTGGACGATACACAAACGCAGTTATATTATACAGCGTGATTAACCAAACATGGTCACCCCGATTTTTTTCTTTAATAATGCAGTAATTCTTAGCAAGTGATTTTTAGAACTATTAAGTATACTTATTTAAGACTGTATTTTGAAATTCTTGAGATTGTTTATATTACTTAAGAAGTGGAGATACAAACTTCTGTTTTGAGATGAGTAGATAATTTTCTGAAAATGTTAATGTATTTGAATATATTCATACGAGTTGTTCTTGAGTTATTTAACTTTGTGTGCTAGGAAGATATCATCACGTTACATTCCTTAAGTAGTACAAAAAAATGAATGGATATTGAATTTGAAAAATTGGTCATTGAGTATATTTGAAAATTCCAAAAATTTGAATTTGAATAAATTTATTATTAAAGAAAAAAATGGGAACGAGTATGCTTGGTAATCACCCCATATAAATTTCCATAATATAAAGTTATGGTTTATATACTACCACCTGCAGCGCCCTCTTCCGTGAATCCGATTTGAAGTCATAGGACTGGTCTATGAGTAGAAAGCATAGGCGGAAATTCATTAAAATTTCTAGGGGGATAACATTTTTAACATCAATGTGAGCCCCCGGTTTGATCCTATTAAAAAAGGATGAAGCTTGACAGACTTTTTTTGAGGGGGGAAGCCCACACCTATCTCCCCCCCTCCTATTTCCACCAATGAGTAGAAGGTTTATGGGGTAAATTGAATGCACTTGCGGTCATTTATTATTATGTTATCAAACGAATAATATTTGTTAGTATAAATATATAATACACCTATACCTACGTTTTCCAATACGTAGAAAATAGTGATACCTATGAATAAAACCTAGTTAATTAATTAAACACGAAAACCGCACTATAAGTATTGTTTTACAATATTATTGATTAAATGGACGCTCTTTTAACGTCACGTACATAAATACATCAGGTATCTATAATATTGTAAGTACAACGTTCTAGTTCCGATTGCAAGCTACAAAATATACACAGCAGTTGAGCATAATATATATACTGGAATTCATAAGAGGACACTCTGCAGAGTGCAGACTGCAGACTATCCCCAAAAATGTGTATGTAGTCGCAAAAATATACAAGGTAAATTACAAAGCATACCCCCATTTTATCCTTTAATAACGCATTTATTCAAATTCTGATTTTAGGAATTTGTATGCATACCTATAAAGGTCATATTATCATCAAATGCTTAGGTTTTTTTATACTAGTATCCCATAGTGATAGAAATGTAATTTTTACAAATATAATAAGCTTCAGCCCTTTTTTACTGTAAATTATTAATTATAATCGTAAACGATTAGTTCGAAGTTGTTAATGCATCTAAATCGAAATTCAAACGAGCAGTTAAGGTACAACATTAAACTAGTATATTTTATTTTTTTTTTATTTTTAATCTAGAAACTATACAATCTGTACCTAAAAAAAAAAGTACAATAAGCATAAATGATGGTTATTTTTAAATTATATTTATGAGCGTGAATATCTTGAGGGAAGAACCAACCAGCGAAGGCACTTCGGAAAACTAGTATATAATATAATATTTCATATTATTATGTTTATAGTTAATATTGTAAATACTTTAAGCTGCCATACCTTCGCCTATTTCTACATAAGTACACGTGTAAATGCGCCGTGTAATATAACTACCTATGTTAATATATATAATACACGACATTACCGAAACGTTTAAGAATGCAAATTGTTTTATATATTGAACACGATATTTTACTTCCTCATTAAAAAAAAAAAATTATAACAATAATAATAATAATCGGCTTGAATTTTATATATAGGTATTAAGACGTGTATAAACGACCCGCGAGACCCACAAGCCACAAAGTATGCGAAATGTGTGTGCAAAGAGTACATAATATTATATTATTATATTATTGACACAATATTATTATAGGCACGTACCTACCTACATAAAATACCTACCGGAATCCTAGGTGAAATATATACCTATTGACCGTTATTTCGTGTTTCGTATGCATTACACCGCGTGCACTCCGAGCGGGTAATAATAATATTATCATATTATAGGTAGTATGCAATTTGATATATGTATGCGATTATTGGCTAGACGGTGTAACGTTCACACGGAAGAATATTATTGTGAATTATGATTTACGTCGATAAACGTACCTACGTCTTACACATATTATATATGATATATTATTATATTATATATGTATAGGTGCCTATAATATTATGTAGGTATGTACCTACCTAGTACCTATACCGTCGTGTTTTCGCACATTATTACATAATAGGTACTATGTCGCAGGTAGATGTAGAGGGCAAATATTAAACATTTTTCGCGATAAAAATATAATACGTATGATGTACAATTGGCGTATACATGGTCAACAGTGGTCCATTATTTTAATACTACTATATTATAATATATTATGACTAGGTACGCAAGTAGTGGATTCATAATTTAACGTAAAACAGTCGCTATTTCCAAGCCCAGGGTTAAGATAATTTTGGGCCCGGGGCCAAACAACTTTAGGGGCCCATAGACATAATAATCAAAATATTGGTGACCCACATATAAATATAAATAAGGAAATAAAAAAGTGTTTATTAATTATTACATATAGGTGTATTATAATTTTCTATAAAATATAAATGGTTGAACAATGAACATAATATACATAATAAAATATAATTATTATTGTATGAATGTCTTCATTGTTCCAGATAATACCTACCTATTCAAAAGTTAACATCAAAAACAGTTTATACCTTTTTATTGCGATAACTAAAAAACCTTGTAATAATGTTTCAATCGTTGTAAATTCGTAATCGACGATATTCACCGTACTTAACGATATTTCTATAAATCTAATTTCCTTACCATGATCACCCTGCTAAAAATAGACAACAATGTCGATATTACGATAGCATAATAATAACATACCTATATATTATAATTGTTACCTATATTATAGCAATATTTAGCTTATAGAGGAAGCGTTAATGTATTTTAACTTTTAACCAAATATTTCTGATTTGATAGAAATAAAAACGTAGGTACTATCCGCCAGGGGCCCACTATTGTGTTATATCCGTTGTGGGCCCGGGGCCATGGCCCCCTCTGTCCCCCACCTTTAATCCGGTCTCTACTATTTCAAAAACTATTAATGTTTTAAATAATTTTAGGTTATCATAAATTAGAAGTTTGAATGAAAATTAAATTTTTTTAAAGTTATTGTTTTTTTAAGTTTTAACTTGTTAAGTGACTATAACATACATATTTAATTCCGAAGCAGAATATTATTCAGAGTATTTTGATTGTATAAAAATCAAACAACAGCTGATATGAATACCTAATTTATGAGTTATAAGTTTATGTTTAAAATTTGATGAGTTGAGACATTAATGAGTACAGAATCATGCAACATTTCGAGAGGTACTATAGGCACTGTCCTATAATTTAAATAGGTACATCCAAGTTAGATATTTTCATGACCTGAAAAACACACGAAAAAGTACTAATAAAATGCAAAAATTGCAAGTGTTTTATTTTGTAACGGCTTAAAATTATGTAAAAAGTGTTTTTAAAAACGTTAGTAGTTTTTGAAATAATTAGTGTTTTTTGGTAAAAGAATTACCCGTTATATAACTGAATAGGCACACTATAAACACCGATCATTGGAATGCTCACTGTCAGTTTTGTCTTTTCAGAAATCAAAATAATAATTGTTACATGGTTCAAAGGACTTAAGTATTTATTATTTAAACACTACATTTTTGCACTAAGACATTGAATTTATTACACCTCCTTATGATCTTATCATTAATTTCTAATATTATTACTTATACGTTTTTAATTTAATTGTAAAAAAATTATGAAGTTTAGATGTAACACAATATAATGAGTTTTGTACCTAATATCTACCACTACCAATACCTACCAATATCTACCACTACCATATCCAAGCATAAATGCTCATAAAAATATTAAATTAATTGAATATTTTATACGTCAACATATTTTAATGAAAAAATTGGTAAAATATAGTTTTATAAGTTATAATTAATAATTATAAATATGTAGGAATTACAAATTACAAATAATAAATAATATTATTGATTACAATGCAGAGCAGTTAGCCTGTTAACATAACCTATTGTGGAATTATACCTAATATGGCATACTTATTTTGTGCTCTATGGAAGTTACATAAACATCAGACTGATTTTCGATGGTCTAAGGGCGAATTTTCGTAATAAAAAAAAACACATTACACAACGATATATTATTATGAACATTGTACACATTTGCCTTCACTGGCACCCAGAGTCAATTATGCCACCAAAGTATCTTATTTCTGTTAAATGTAAACTGTTATAAAATAATCTCTATTTTAATTGTTCATACATATACCTATTTATAATAGGTACCGACTACCTACCAACAATTGCATGTATGGTAAATCTGTGGTGTTTTTTGTATACCTATAGAGGTTTCTACTTAATTACTGAAAAATTCCCCGGAGGCGTTATCATATACTTATATATATTACATAAAATATACCCATGTAAGTACGTTAAATGCGCATGTATGTCCTTATGACAATATATAATAGAACAACTACACCCTTCCTTTATCCTTACACGGAATTATTAGGTATTATTATAGTAAGTAGGTACCTATACTGAACTTTATCCGATATCTTGTAACAACTTCTAGACTCATTCATTGTTGTGCAATTTATATATTACCTATATATGTGTAATGTGTATATTTAAAAAACTCACAAACTCCGACTATACTTTTTACCTGAGACCTTCAAACTGCAATTTTCACGATCATAAAAATAGGTAGGTATTGTATAGGCGACCAATTATATAATTTACTACCGCGTATTATAAAACTGCAGCCGGTATAAAAGTATACAGGAAACAGAAATTTGATTTTTAATACAATAATATCAATATATATTGGTAGCTGCACGATTATGATGTCCAATCTAAGACATGCGTATTATAATGTACTGTCGGCATTGGTAAAATGATCTAAACGTTATGTTACTGAAATTTATTTTCGAATGTTTTATCATTGATCCACGACCTACTTAGGTCGTGTAAACTTATACGAGTGGTGAGTGAATATATGCGTGTCTTATACAGGATGATTCACCAAACATGCTCACCCCCTTTTTGATCAATATATTCAAGTTCTGATTTTTTGAATTTTTAAAATCTTGAGATTTTTGTGTATTAGGTACCTAAGGAATAAGGAGTGTCCTGTCATAACCTATAAACTTCTGTTTTTAAATAAGGACCATCTTTTTATCGTAAATTATTTAATGGATAATTTGTTCAAAACTTTTGATGTAGGTATACCTAATTCGAAATTTAAACGAGTAGTTGTTGAGTTATTTAACTGTGTGTATTAAGGATAATAAGTCAATGATAATGGGCTTAAAATATATGGGGCTGTGGTAATTTATAAATTTTAACAATTTATAATAATCTATAAATTATAGATAGGTATATATAATTTAAAATAATGGTATAACTGTATAAGTATAATAAATACTAGATCCGATGAATTTGTTAAAGATTTATATCCTTAATATTAACAATTTTATAACCGAAAAACTATCTAGGTACCTTGTGACAAAATAAGTAGGTATGTCATTAAAAATCTCATTTTTGTCCAGTCAGTGCATTCTCAATACTTTTAATATATTACCATCTCTGTACTTGTAGTTCTCTGCGAAGAACTCTGATTGACTGGAATCATGAAATTGGTACCTACCTACATCATATTATAAATCGGTGGTGACGCTATACGTGGAGTCCAAGCGAGGCATATGCCCCAGCTACCAGCTAAAATTATTTTACCTTACAAATTACAATATATTGTTAGATTCAAATTTAAAAATCCAAGTACCTATTTTTTTTGTGCAGGCAATTGGGATAGACTGCACCATCTCAAGTCAGACAAATTAATAAATCGACTTATCTGAGGAACCACACTTATCAAATGAGATTTCTGTTGCTACACTGGAGATTGAAAAATCAAAACCAAAAACTTTGTATTAATTGTAAATGGTTGTTTAATGTTCATTAAACCAATAAAAAATTAGTAAATTTTATATTCAGTTCATAAATAGGTAATACAAATCATGCCATCATGATAAATAAAAATAAACCTATACTCAATTCTTGTTGTTCCTGAAAAGTTCAGGTGTCATGATACAATATAAGAGCTATTTTTTTAATTGCCCAATATAGGAAAAATGTAATGGCCCGAAGTGTCCAACTGTCCCCCTCCACCATGAAAATTGTCTGGCGCCACCATTGTTATAGGTACCTACATAATAATATAACATCAAACATAATATGAGGTATGATTATACAATTCCGGATACATTCTGTCGTTCTAAATCCAACAATGTTTCTACTTATTGTATTATTATAATTTATAATAATGTATCATCATCATAATAAGTTAATTTTAACAGTCAATAGGTATTTATCATAGATACAACTTTTTTTTTTTATTCCATTTCAATGAAACAAAAAATGTTTTGCCTACCTATCCAATATGTACCACTTTAAATGCACTTTATAATTAGTATTGTATAAGCGAAAAATACGATTTAGCGAAGGTTAATTCTGCCGGAAATAGAGAAAATAAGTCGTGCCGGAAAACGATTTTGGGATGGATAATATTATAATTATGTATTATATCATATATGTATATATGTGGCGCTCTCTAACTGCCAGCCAGTTAGGGTTATAATATTATATAATAGCGATACCAGTTTGGGACATAGTGATGAGCGAATGGGTGATAGCCATGATTTAAGTCTTAAGATATACGTATAATTTCTTAATTCGTGGTTGACACTTGGAGTCTTAGATCATACACTAATATATGATCTAAGCTCGGAGTTTCGAAAAGGATGATAGGAAGTATGATGGTCTTAAAAAGGGAGTTTGTAATTTGCACCAAATTAAAGATATGTAATTTGCACCACCCTCAGGTAGTAAGAAAATATAGGAATTGTAATTTGCAACAAAATTAAAATCGATCATTTGATCGATATAGTATCATTAGTATCGATAGTTTTATTAATCGATATTCTCGTTGACGCGACGTCAAGACCAGATGAACACGAATGACAATAATAATTTTTCGGGATTTTTCACCTTATCTGGTAATATTTTGACGTTTTACCACAGGTTAATCTGTGGTAAAACGTCCAATTGTCGGTTATAATCGCGTTATATCGTGTTATATCGCGATTTTGAAGAATCAATTCATATTGCATTAAGATAAGTTTGGAATGATGTTAATATCTTTGGATGTCGTTTTCACTTAACGCAGTCTTGGTACAGGAAAATACAAAACTTAGGACTATGTAAAGTGTATAAAAATAATAAAACCCCCGAAGGTGAATGGTTGAATAATATTTTTGGGTTAATATTTTTAAATCCTAATGAAGTGGGCTCATGTTTTGTTGATGACTTTATGTCAACAATACCACACGATATTAAATTTCAAATGTTTACAGACTATTTGACTGACAATTCTGTAGACAACAATTCATTATTTCCACCGTATATTTGGGCAGTTGCATCATCGTCGTCGACACACACAACGAATGCATGTGAATCCTTTCACAGTAAATTTAACGCAAAGTTTTATCATCTACACCCACAAATTTTCAGTTTCATTAAAGTTATAACAGATTTTCAAACAGATACGTACATAAAACTATCAAGTTTACATATAACTCCGCGAATAACTTCTCAAACATGTAAACGGACGAAACAAATTCAAGCTGCTTTGGACCAGTATAATAATAAATTGATTTCAAGAACTTCATTCATTGCATTAGTTGCATACAAATACAAAAAATGTGTAAGACGTATTAAAACAGTGAAGTATAACAGCAATTAATAATATTATGTACCTACATAAGTTTACTTTTTTCAAACTATAAATTATTATTTACAGATTATTCCACCTTCAATTAACTGCGAAACATAAAATGGTAACAAAACAATCCGTCATATCAAATAAAACATAGGTGAATTTGTTTTTTTTTTGAATTTTACACATAATTGTTTTAATTGACAAACTTTTTTTGTATACATTTGTTTTTTTATTAATTTTACACACATAATTATTTTAATTGGACAACTTTTTTTTATAATATTCATAGTTATACGATTTTATATAAACTTACAACAATATACGCTCAACTATTTTATAAATAATAACTAAGCTTCAGTTATATTAGGATATAGAAAATTGTAAGTTGGTACTATGGACCAAATTTTTTTGTATACTATCGAAAAAATAATCGATTTTAATTTTGGTGCAAATTACATACCCTTATTTGGGTGCAAATTACAAACGCATTTTTAAAAAAATGGTGCAAATTACACATGTTTTATATATTCGGGTCAATTTTGGTGCAAATTGACTACAGCCGTTAAAAACCACCTATGTAACTCTGTCAAGTGTTAAGGGGGCTCCAGACGGTTTTTTTAAGTCAAAACTAATGCAGATTTGACCAATTTAAACATAAATTTCGTTTATTTTAATATTTATAAATATATTAAATTCCTTATCATTAAATACATTTTAAGGTAGGGTGACCATTCGTCCCGGATTTCCTAGGACGTTACCGGTTTAGGAATCCATGTCCCCGACAGTTTCTCGAGACACCGATTTGTACCGGTTTAGGACTTAAACATAGTTATGCCCCGGAATTTAAAAATCGTTTTTATAATTTAATTCTTTTTTCCGATATGAATACCTAGTAAACTTGTTAATCATAATCTGTTTTCAAAATTAAAATCCGTCAAACCAAATCCCTCCAGTTTTGTCTGGCTAAAAGTCACTTTTTTTATCGACTGGAGCTCCTTTTAATGGGACACAGATGTATTAACGAGTATCGGCACCTGTTTTATTATAAAAAAATTTCTACCAATCATTTGTAAATTATTCTATTTGTGAGTGGTAAATGGAAATACATTCTCTTTACTTGTGATACGTTAGAACGATAGCTAAGAGATAAGGAAAAATAATTGGATGTAACTGATAGTTCTAACTTTGAACAACATGATAGTTATGTTTGAGAACTTACCTAGTACATTTACATAGATAAATATTTAATACATATACGTTCAAGTATTTTTCGGATCAATTTTGGGAAATAATGACAATGCAGAGATCAATGGAGAATGAATAATAATAACGGTTAACTTCATGGATTATGAAATGGAATAAAAATTTCCTGAAAAATATTAACGACAACAACAGTAAAAAAAATGAAAATATTGTATCAAAATCACACATTATATTTTCAGTAAAAGTATTAACCACGTAGGTACTGAGATAATAGTACTTTTTTTGCAACAAGAGCATGGCAACCATTCTCAAATGAAAAATGTTGTCTGTAAAAACTAAAAAATAGTTAATATTTTGTTTTGAAACAAAATAAAAGGAAAAAATGTTAATTATGTACATAATAGTTATGGTTTTCTATATTTTATTTTAACATCTAATTGAATATTGTTATTTAATATTTATTATGAAGATACATTATTATGGTAACATACCAACATGTTAGTTTTCAATATTATATAATGTGTACATAAGTTTTATTGATAATCAAAGAACACTTATCTAACAATATTTAACATGATTTCTATACAATTTAAATAATTCACAAACAGATAAAATAAAAACAATTATTTGAATAAAAAAATGAACTATGTAATATAATAATTTGATCAATAATGGATTATGTGAGTAACAATATTAAATTTGAATAATTTTAGCAATCCAATATTTTTACAAAATATAACTATTTACAACAATAATTAGACTTTTTCCATAATTCAATAGAAATAAAATCTTATAAATTAATCACACTAGCAAATGTCGAAACATGAAATAGATAAAATAAATAATTAAAAGATGTAATGCAGAAAAAAACACATTCATTTTAAGAAGATTTAAAATGAGCTAAGAATTTAACCATTGAGCATTTTAGACTCTGAACAGTATGTTCAATTAAAAATAGCATGGCACTCAACCATCATCTATGCAGTACAATAATAATACATATTAAATTAATTAATTTAGTTCTAACATCTAAAATATGAGACATTTTTAATTAGGATAATACATAATGCATATATTGTCATTGCCTTTGTGGCATATTGTCCTTACTATAAATATTGGCACATAGTTATTAATTATTATACGATATGTAAATAAATAAAATAATATAATATATATTATTCACGGTTAAAATTATTATAAAAAAGTTTTCAAAGTAAATTAAATAATTGAATACATTTTTTTAAGTGATACCGAAGAATATGAAAAAAATAAGTTTAATTTAATGATATTATGTTTTGAGGTAAAAAAATTTTGTACGCTTAAAAATGTTGAATTGAATAACACATGATATTGTCATTAGTTTAAAATGTCTCAAGGTACATTGCTAAAGTTAACTATCATATTAAAAATAAATAATAATTATATTTATATATGTATCATTCATTCTAGCTATCACACAATATGAATACAAATAAATAAATTAATAATATATTAACAATATAATATTAATTGGCATATCAAAGATTTAAAACTTATTGATTTTAAATTAATAATAATATTTTGAGAAATACAGGTGAGCTACTATGTGTTCCCATTTTTCCATAATTTAACACAAAAATGGTAATACACAGTGATGTGTATATGTATAATCAGATTTCTATTTTATACTTTATAATGAAAGTGAAGGTTCAGAAGTATGAGGTAAATATGAAAACTAATAATACCTACTTAAAAATTATTTACAACCAAATAAATTAATGGAATACATGGAGTAACAATAAATGATTTGAAGATGCATACAGAAAATTTTTAAATTGGGAAGCTTATAACTAAAAATGTACAATAATAAAAAATTAAATGTTTAATAAATAAAAATTATTGTAGTTACTCCTATGTATAACTTAAGTCTCATTTATTATTGCAAAACTGAAAAAAGATAATTGCTAAGACTTCAATAATTAATCATGTGTTACACTAAGTGTGTAGTTAAATGTGATGATTATTTTTTAATATACAAGTCTTCATAAAAACAATAATATATTATATTCAAAAAACCCTAAATAATAAGTTGAAATTAAAAATATTTGGAATGCCAAAAAGTTATTTGTCAAACATTTTTTTTTTTTTTTTTTGAAAGGAACAGCAACAAAAAAGTTACACTATAAAATTTAAATTCATGTCAGTCCAATGTATAGTCATTTAGACATTACATCTGTTTGGACCGACTACAATGCTTGGTCATTGCATACTACCATATTTTTGATTTTGGGGTGTAGCCAAATTACCAATTTGTTCTTCACTGCCATCATACTCTGAATAGTCTTGTGTACGGTTAATAGCTTGGCTTATAGCATCACGCAAACGCTCTCTAAATGTTTTATATTCCATGTCGGAGTTATTGGCAAAATCAAAATCTGCTACTTCAACCATATACCTATAGTAAAAAGTTATGATGGTTTATTATGATAATTTGATGATTAATAATTTTGCTATGTACAGTACTAACAAATTAGATTATGAACAATGCTTATGACATAAAATAAATAATGTTACTGTTTATTAACTGTTGTTAATCAAGATATCATATATGTATAGCTATACTCATGAATATTCATATAACATTTTTATATAAGCAGTTCGAGAGAATACTCTACATCCACATGATGTCCAATAAAAAAAATTATAACATGAGTAATACAGAAAAAATATTTTCAGTTGTGTGAGAGCAGTTAACAAAATATTATAAGGTTGTATGGTATGTTTGGTTGTTGGGATAAATAGTATTTAACTATTAATAGTACCTCGATCTGTTCTGAAAGTAGTAAGCTATTCCGAACACCACAATTATGACTGCAATTGAACTGAAAGTTACTGGTACAACAATAACAGATATTTGTGGTTGCTTTTGTACTGAAAATATAAAAAAATACAATACATTAATAATAATTTAAAAAAAAAATGTATTGTATTAATTTATAAGAATAATGATTACCTTTATAAATATTAATTCCAATAGGTGTTACAACTTTTGAAACATCATTGGCCACAATCACAATTAGAGTATAATTTGTAGGCTCACGGAAATAGTGTATAAACTGCATTTGACATTGTACTAAATTTCTGTCCCATAAACAAGATTCATTACCAGTTACATTATAAGGTCCTTCGACATAATGCGCACAATAACGGAAAGGGCCACTGCCATTACAGTTTACCTAGTAATTAATTAATGTTAGTTTTAAGAAGTGTTACCATTTATAATATGATTTTTTATTTACCAGCAGATCTAACATTTCGCCTTCTTGTATCCACACTTTTCCTTGAGTCTTAAAATTTGCTATTGGGTCTAAATACATGTAAGGTTTTATTATTTGATGTTAACTCAAAAATTGATTATATACTAAAAAAATATTGAAAATCAAAATCCCCATTAATATTTACCCTTAGTAAGCAGAGAACGACTAAAATATCCATATTTTTGCTGGTTTTCTAGTTGAACTGCAGATAATAACAATTCAACATGTTTTTTTTGTTGACATTCTGTAGTAAAAGTTGAATTGATTATATGATGAGAAAATGTAACATCATTTTTGGAAGGTGCTTCAGTGGTAGAAGGTGTAGATATAGAAGCAGCAATAGTAGTATTAGTATCAGTAGAATTTATTGAACTGACTGTGGTAGTGGATACTGGTGTAGATGTAGTTGTTGTAGTTGTAAGTGGAGGTGTAGGTATAGATAAGGGAATATTGGCTACTACAATGCCAAGAATTTCATGCTGAATATCTGGTTCAGTATAGTTACTAGAAAATGTATAACTTGTAGTATTTTCTTGGTAGATACAATCAACAAACCAGTAAACAGAGGTTGAATTGGCGCTTTTATTAAGATAATCGAAATCGGCAGCATTGATTTCAATTTTGTGAACAGTTTCTAAATTAGTAGACACATAAATAGTCTGTGGAGAATTTTTTGAAATGTTTGTATTATTTTGAAATAGTTGAAGTACACCATTCAAATTTTCTGCAATACAAATTGTATAATATTCATATTAATAATTTCTTAAAATATTATAATCTACAAAAATATTATGTTTTTATTTTTACTCATCTTACATGTTATATATTTGCTCTAATAGCAATTATATTTGTTTTCACTTACAAAAATTACATGATAAAAAATATAGAACTATAGTAATATGTTACCTGTAACAATTAACTCGCCGCGACCACTGGTAATTGGATGGTAGAGAAAAGGAATTAATTCCTGAGAAACATCTACTTTATATCTATAATTTGAAGGTCCAATTGTTGTACCAAATGATATGTGAAATATTGCTTCACAATTTTTATGTTTAATCTAAAATTTTAATACAGAAAATTAAGGGAAAATTAAATTATTTCCAAAACTTAAAAATAATATAGCCACCAATAATAAGTTTGTTTGATGTTGAGTCTAGCATCAATTTATAAATATTAATTTTAGTAAGTTTTCCTTTAGCATTTATTAGTATATACTTTTTTAATAGCTGATACCTTGCATTTTGTTGCCAGTAAAAAATTACAACTATTAAAAAAATTATGATTGTTCAACTCCTTTTGGGTGTAACTCGCTGCAGTAAGTGCAACTCAGCCACCTTGGTAGGCAATGTGCAAAAATTCATTTTGATGCATGCGTGTACCTGATATGCCCGATTAACCAATGGCAACCAATAATACTATTTCTACTAATTATTTCTCCTATAACCAATAGCAACTATTTATAAACAAACATTGCCACTGTAAATCTCAAAATCCCTGTTTGAGCAATTCCTCGGGCTCCTATTGGTCAAAGTGTAATGTTATATACCTAGCTTTCCTCAATAAATAGATTATCAAACACAAAAATAATTTTTCAATTCGAACCAGTAGTTCCTGAGATTAGTGCTTTCAAACAAACAAACTCTTCAGCTTTCAATAGCATAGATATACACTATACTAGTGAATAAATTGTAATGTTTTCTAAGAAAATTAATTTTGTACTTAAAAATGTTTCATGTATTATTCTTATAAATATTTTATTTACAACAAAAATCTGGCACACAGCCTTGAAGTTACATTTGGAAGCCACCTAGGATTAAGATCTCATGCTAATTAAAACATGTAAACATGAATTGTAAAAATACAATTATACAACAATTACATAAAAACAAAAGTAAAAAATATAGTTATCTAATGCACTAGCTACCTAGGTGAAACAAAAAATAATAACAATTATTGTCATTGTTTTTATTTTTATCAATTGTTACATAGCACACTTAACACGTTTGTGAAGTATTACTTTGAACTTTTAATGTTTTGATCTGTACAATTTTTTAAAAAACAACAAAGGATACTCAAATACAGTATTTTATATTGGTGTTGTTAAAAATATTTGTATTTAGGTATTGCCTATTTATACACTTAGTTTTAAAATTTTAAATAGTATTCAATCAAGTAATTCCAGATAAGTTAGACATTTCCGAGCAGTAAAATGACAAATTAGATTTTTTATTTCATAAGGTAGGTATAGGTTTTTTGAAACCTTTTATTTTGAGTAAACAATCAATTGTTTTCCAATTATTGAGATACATATTAGAGTTAATAGGTAATAATCTACCAGAAGTAAAAAAAAAAAAACTAATAATTAAAATATTTCACAACATACTTCCAATTTATGACTTGGGAATGCATCATCTTCATAGTAAAACAACAGATTTCCATTAGCACATAAACCATTGTCATCAACAACTGTAGCATTCAGGATGACAGTTGAACCGGTGGTTACTGGACTGTTATTGTTTAGTATTAGTTGATAACCATAGACTAGAATAGGTAATAGTATTAGAAAAATCACAGTTAACAAAAGTCAATCGACCTATAATATATGAATCGTTTAAAAAATGGTGTTTTAATACTAACCGTCCACGCAACTCCAAAATAGGATCGTAAACACTAAGTACCATTTTGATTTCCCTATCATAACTAACAGCGCATTCAGAACAATGGATGTGGAAAATTAAAAGAAAACAAATAAATAATAAGGTGTAGTGTATATACAAATGATGATTAAAAAAAGAAAAAAAACGATTGATGTTAAAATATACTCAATAATTTATACAAGTGCCGATTACAGTACTTCGGTGAAACAGTAACAACTAAACAATCCGTATTGTTTTGATGAAAAAAGACTACAATACGAGTATGACGAATAATAATAATATGTACAGTGTACAGGACGTATACTATCTATATGGTGAAATGCAAATATTGTTAATAGGAATTGCGATTTGAGAATCCTGATGTTATCAATAGTGTCCCCGAGCTTATCACTCTACATATGTTTCATCCAGCATGAATTTAAACCGTTAGATGGCGTTGGTCGAAGTGGTGCATAGACGTAATATTATTTTTACACAGCAAAAAGGTATATTTATATATAGCTAACCATATTTCATATAATAGGTACTATAGTAGACTATAGCTGATTCCGCGCACTTCGTTGCCCATAAAAAATGACAACTCTTGAAAAAATTATGACTGTTCAACTCCTTTTGGATGTAACTCGCTGCAGTTAGTCGTCCACCCTACTAGGCAATCCGCATAGACCTGACAATAATACTTCGTCGCATCGCGGACTATTTGCAGCAGCATATCTGCATACGTATGTGGTATGTGTATGTGCCCTGCGGTGGACACGCCGGTGAGTGCAACTCAGCCAAATTGGTAGGCAATGTGCGAAAATTCGATGCTATGCATGCTTGTATACTGATCTGCCCGATTAACCAATGGTAACCAATATACAAAAATATAAAAATACAAAAAAAATTAATACTTATTTCTACTATTCGTTATTACTGTTATAATCTAGAACCAATGGTGTTAGTTCGCCAATGTAGCTCCTACAAATAGGCGGTTGGCTACATTCGCTTGCGGTATGTGTCGGATAGAACAGGTTATCCCATGGTAAATAATGCTAACAAAAACTTTGTTGTTGAGCTAAACAATACAAGAATTTATTTTTCTTACAAAATGAAAATACATTCAGTAATGAATTGGGCGCCCCTTTCTATTTGAACAATGACCATCACGCCTCTAGCAGAGTAAAAAATAGCTCTGACTGCAAATAAATACCTTACTCTAAATACAAACCAGTAAAGAAAAAACAATAATAATAGCCCGTGATAGGAACTACACACCTGGTGGCATCAACGGCCGTAGCGACTATGACTGCTCCGCTCCCGTACGATGGCAACTGCTTGACTCGTCTCCTCGATCGGCCGATGTTAACTTCGCTGGTAAGGCGACAGCATGCTTCAAGGGATAGGCACAGTCACCGATAATAAAGTATGGTGACGGCCAACTTTATTCCTACAGCCGCACACCACACAGAACGACTGCTCGACAACCCGCAGTATACGACGGCAACGGCAGACTATATATTTTAGCCGTTACGCGACCGTGACTCGTTGCTCGGGCACGAGATTTTCGGCGACCTACTGGCGATGCGTTCACCAAAATTGACCCAAAATGGGGTCCACCTGCGATACTCAACGCGCACACGGTATGATGTGGTGACGCAACGATGACAACGGCACGCCAAATCTGGCCACACACGTGGTTGCAACACGGCGGCACGCAACAACAACAGAAACAAAATATTATGCATAACGGCGCTACGAGACAGCCTCTTAACCGTCACGCCGAACGGCACAAAAACGACTTAGCATTTAGCAAGTACGCGTGGTCACAGCCACTCACTGGTGCCAACATGCCGTGCGACACGGCGAGCGGACGCAACGATGCGCTGGGGTCAACCGCCCGCATAGATAAGTATAATATAGAACCGTCAACAATATAAACAATATATGACCGTCTGGAAAGGACAACGAAAATGGTTGGCGGCACGGCTAATACTGCGGCGGACGGCCGAAGAGGGGGTGACCACCACAGGAACTTCTGCGTCCGATGCGCAGCTTTAAGGAAGTACCTATGCCGAAACTACGATGGCGCGAAAACGCGTCCGTGTTCGAACAAAATATGGTAACCATTTATAAACAAATAAAATGTTTCGATTACCACCGCGAATCTCAAATTCGTTGTTTAAGGCTTTGAGCACTATACATTTTTTCGCGCCAAAATGTAGTCAATCTTCTTCTCCAAGGTCATCTAATTTATCTCTGTGCCGAATTTCATCGCAAGCGGATGAACGGTTTAGTTTTAGTCGGTTTAGGAATGCATAAATGACAGACAGACAAACATTAATTTTTATTTATAGAAATTCATAGGTAGTATGTTAGGTTAGTTATTTCTGATACCTACACAATAACTTTTATAAGATTACCAATCAACGTACGATATATTATTATTGTACCTGTATAACATATTAAAAATTATGTTAATATTTTATCCTATTATAGTATTATATGTTATAATATTTACCAAGATGGGTATACATTTGTTTAAGTTTAAAAAAAAGATTTTCTTTTTCTTTTTTTCTTTTATAAAATGTTTAGTTTAATTACATTTTTTACTGTCCTAAATTGTGTACCTCTATCAGAATAAAAGATTTTATATTGCACCATAAAGATCTATTGTAATTGAGGTGCATGGACATTTTACTGTTAAGTATTCCTAATACTCTTGGTTTTATTTTGTAGGTTTGTAATTAATTTAACATAGTATAATATTATATTATATATTATATTAATGAGTTTACTTATTAAATAATTAATTGTTGCATTTAATAAGTATGATATATTCAAGGTTATCGTTGGTCATGTTAGTTCTAAGTTTCTCATATGAACTCCATCCACACTGTTTAACTGAAACACAGATGTAATGACCAGACGACTAATGGACAATAGTATTTTTCCATTCAATTTTGGATAACTTAAAAAAAAGGAAAAAAATAAAACGGAAAATTATTTTTTGTGGTTTAAGCTGCAGTTAATTGGTGCTATGCGCACAATTTATAATGCATTGTAATACGGAATGAATCTATACATGACTACATATTGCATTAATTCGTAAATGTATTTAACTATTCAATATTATATCATTTTTAATTATATTACAGTAGTCAACATAATATAAATGTAAGTAAATTAACAGTCACGCGCAGGCAGTCCGATAGTGCGCACGCATTTATACGTCGCTCCCGGATTATGTCCAGCTCTGAAACTTCTACTGAACAGAAAACTTTGTTTTTCATCTCATTCAACGATATACTGGACACTCTTGCCACAAACTTATTAGCTGATCAGCATACGGGATAAATACTTCTCCAAATCAAGTAACATCGTCTTATACTTTATTATATAAAACAAACTAAATAAATTACATCCCACTACTACGAAAAGTACTTAGTCCAAATACAAACCGACCACAGGCATCGTCTCGCGCGGTGACCTTTGGACTCCGATAACACTGGCGATATGGCCACCAAAACCGTGTCCCCAATTACAATTGTCAATAACCAAATAATCAGCAAAAATAATGTAGACAAAAATAAAAATAAACGTAACTTATCGGCATCGTCCACTCCACCACAATCACCATCCTATACAGCCTGCAGGCTGCATTAAGAAAGCTAAATCGTTTGTCACGCCAAACAGGTATAGCGTTCTATCTGTGGACGAGCCTACTATCGAATATCTCAACGTCATATCTGATAATCAAAACGAGGAGCAACCGAATACCATCAACAACACACCGAAAACAATTTTACCTCCACCTATCTTCATTAAAGGGGTTCTTAACTACATGGGCTTACTAAGCCAATTTAAACAAATCATCGGTCCAAACACCTTCTCATGTAAATCGACCTCAACCCATCTAAAAGTCCAAACTGATACCCCAGACAATTACAGAAAAATCATTCACTTATTGAAAGAAATCAATGCACAGTACCACACATATCAGCTCCAATCCGATAAACCTCTAAGAGAAGTCATAAGGAACCTACATCCATCTACTCCAGAATCTGATATAACAACAGCTCTAGAAGAAATAGGTTACACGGTGAGAAATGTCACCAATGTTAAACACCACCAAACCAAAACTTCGTTGCCTATGTTATTTATTGACATAGACCCTAATGGAGAAAGCGATACTGATATCTTCTCTATTAGTTCTATTTTGCATACAAAAGTAAAAATAGAAGAGCCCTATAAAAAACGACAGATACCACAATGTCAAAACTGTCAAAGCTATGGACACACACGCTCATACTGCGCTTACCCACCCATATGTGTCAAATGTGGAGAAAGCCACCCTTCTTCATCGTGCACAAAATCTCCAGATCTACCAGCAAAATGCAGCCTCTGTCAAGGCGCACATCCAGCCAACTACAAGGGATGCACAATATATCAAACAATTTCCCGGAAACACAACAATAACACCTCAAGCAAGAAAGCCCAGCAGCTACCACCTCCTAACATCAACATCAACACCAATCCTGAATATCAACAGCAACAACCAGGCTCCGAAAACACGCCCAGGTCACGTACGTATGCAAATGTAATTGAGGGTCACCAGTCCCCAAACTCTAACATCTCCACAAACACCAATGAAACCTCACTTCTAAAATTCCTTGACGAGTTCAAATCTATAATAAACCCTCTTATCTCTCTCCTTACCACCGTCCTCTCAAATCTCATTAACACCAAAAATGTCAAATAATAACGCAACATCTCACTCTCTCCTCATCCTAAATTGGAACGCAAATGGTCTAGCAAAACACAAAGATGAACTCCTAGCCATACTACAAAATAACAGGATCGACATCGCACTCATATCAGAAACACACTTCACCAATTCAACACACTTCTACCTACCTGGGTTCCAAGTCTTCAAAACCAACCACCCTGATGGCACCGCACACGCGGGAGCCGCCATCATAGTGAAATCTTCTATCCTTTCCCACAATTCCAAACGGACCACATTCAAGCCAGTGGCATACAAATAACGCTCAACAACAGTCCTCTAAATATATTTGCAGTATATAGTCCACCGTGCCACACAATAACCTTAAACCAATTCAACGACTTCTTCCTTACTCTTGGTCATAAATTTATAATAGGTGGTGATCTAAATGCTAAAAATACGCAATGGGGCTGTCGCGTAAACAATCCCCGTGACAACCTACTTGAACTCGTAACACAAAATCGTAACTTCAAAGTACACTCTCCCCCATTGCCAACATATTGCCCCACTTCACCCAGAAAAAGGCCAGACATTTTGGACATATTTATATCCAAAATTCCCAATAGTTTCCACAGCCTAACAACTAATCTCAACGACCTCTATTCTGACCATTCAGCCATCCTCTTAACACTGCCCCTCTTGCTAAACCAAAACAACCAAGCCTCATCCTAGGCCAAATGGACTGGAAAAAATTCAAATCATCCCTTGATAATCAATGTAACCTCAAAATTAGCTTAAAATCTCCAAACGATATCGATGAAGCCGTACACCTTTTAACCAAGTCTATACAAGAAGCTGCTTGGTCCTCCTCCTCCCCAATCCCAACTACAAACACCTCCATAAATCTTCCCCTACATATAAGAATACTAATCTCAGACAAACGGAGAGCGCGCGCAACCTGGCAGAGAACCAAATACCCCTCGGATAAACGCAAACTTAACAATTTAACAAATAAACTTAAAAGACTCCTAGCCTCTATTAGATCAGATAATTTCACTAAACGTCTCGTCTCCCTCTCGTCTACTGACAACTCGCTTTGGCAAACAACAAGGAAAATCCTTCGAACAAAACAATCTGTTCCTCCATAAAAAAAAACCGATGGTACTTGGGCCGTCACCGATCTAGATAAAGCCAATATATTTCGACATCATCTCTACTCTACTTTCCAACCTCACAGCAATATTCTTACTCCTTCTCAAATCGAAAAAGTGAACCATTATCTCTCCCACCCTCTTCCCATGACTCTCCCACCTAAACATATTCGACCTAGCGACGTCGAATATGAGATAAGAAACTCCCCTCGTCACAAAAGCCCAGGCTATGACCTAATCACAGCTGAGGTAGCTACACAACTCCCCAAAAAAACCTTGCTTCTCTTAACACACATTTTCAACTCTATACTTAGACTGTCATACTTCCCTGTTCTTTGGAAATTCTCAATCATCATTATGATCCCCAAACGTGGCAAACCCCCCCGACTCTCCCGAATCATACAGGCCCATTAGTCTTCTTCCGCTATTTTCAAAAATTTTTGAACGAATTATCCTAAAACGCATACTTCCTTTCATCGAAGCCAGCATACCTAATACCCAATTTAGATTTCGTCATAACCACTCTACAATACACCAAGTCCATCGTCTAGTGGATAAAATATCGTACACTCTTGAAAAAAAGCTTATTTGTACAGCTGCCTTCCTCGACGTATCACAGGCATTCGACAGAGTATGGCATGAAGGCCTACTCTTCAAACTCAAATCTATTCTTCCGCCATACTATTTTCTATTTTTTAAATCCTATTTAGAAAACAGACATTTTGCCGTTCGATCTGGCTTCTCCTTATCTGAAGTATCACCAATCCATGCCGGGGTACCTCAAAAATCTGTAACAGCACCTCTACTCTTCAATTTATTCACCTCAGATCAACCTACCACCCCCAGCACTACAACTGGTGACTTTGCCGACGACAAGGCGCTTCTAGCGATCAATTCCGACCCCGAAATAGCCTCAAACCTCGTACAAAATCATCTCCCATCTACCTCAACAATGTACCTCTCCCAACCGCCCAAAATGTTCGATACTTGGTCTACATTTAGATTGCAGGTTAACTTGGGCAACTCACAACAAGAGACTTGCCTTAAATAATCGCTCTCACCAATTACGATATCTCCTCACATCACAACACATCAATTTAAAAAACAAGCTACTATTATACAAACTCTTACTCAAATCGATCTGGACATACGGTATCCAACTCTGGGGTGCAGCCAAAAAGTCCAACTTAAACAAAATTCAAATCTTCCAATCAAAAGGTCTCCGTCAAATAACTAAAGCTCCCTACTATGTTTCTAACGACACTCTACATAAAGATCTAGCCATCCCAACAGGTTAGAAGGCTAGAAGCTCTTTTCAATTTTCTTACTTCTTTGGATGAGACCATTCATTTTACAAATTACTAAATCGATGTCGTATAAATCGGCGGTCATCAAAACCGCACACTTACCGTTCATAACCACACATTTTACATCGTTCAATACCGCACACATTTATTCTATTGTTAAAAAGAGAAATTTGGAAGGTCTATAGTTCAAAACCGCACACATTTGATTGACAGTTAAAAATTAAATATATTTTATAGTTATTAATTAAAAAAATAATAGTTCTTGTACTTTTATTGGGCTCTTCTGCCCACAATATTGGTGAAAAATTATTGGTCTCATTATAATTATCCAATATGTAATCAGCAAAATCTGAATATTGTTTTTCTTCGTGTAGACATAGCAATCCGCGTATAATTCCGATAGTTTTATTTTTATTATTTTGTGATCTTGATTAAATATGATTAACTGGTGTGCGGTACTAAACGATAATTTTATTTTAGATAAATGTATACGTTATTGATATATATCAATGTGTGCGGTATTGAACGGTTTAATTTGGCGGATATATACTTATTGAGATAATAAAGTGTGCGGTTTTGAACGACGACCTGTTTTTGAAAGTGTGCGGTTATGAATAACGACGCCCGTATAAATATTTACCAATTTTACCAGGTAAAATTATAAAATATCTTTTATTCTGTTTCCAATCATTGTGTAGGTACTTGTGTCTATTTGTATTCAAACGTGTTGGCGTTTAGGTCAATGTACCCAAAGGTTCAGTGCCCAAAATAATACGAGCATGCCCCCATCCCAGAGACTACTGTTGATTATCTATTGTATTATTTATTTACCTGCTATAACTTTTTATTCCAAAACAAAACTTGATATAATATCTTATAGTCTATAGACTATAATATAAATATGGAAATAAATATTAATAAATAACAGTGTAGTCGAGACAAAACTCAACCTATACGGCTATACCTTGCCTAGATAGGCCTAGAGACCGGGCTAGAGTTTACATAGATACTAATTCGGTATAGGAACGAATTTTAGGGCAACTATTACTTATATTGTGATTTTTGTAGAAAAAATTAAAGTTAGTTATAACGTTGTTTTAACAATATTGAAACAATATTGAATTCAGCAGTAAAATGTCTATATATAGATCGTACGGAATATTTTCTATTCTTAGTTTCTAGTTGAATTACAAATTATAATAATGATGATTTGATAAAACCAATATTTTGAAATTTTCAATTACAGTTCAATAAAATAAGATTATATTTCTTCAATGTTCCGTACAATGTATAGGATACGATCGGGATAGGGGTACTTTTCCCGAAATTTCATGGAGGTAAAAAAGATAAACATATAACCAGTAAACATATTATAAACAACAGTGACACCAAAATTGTAAATTATTTACAGTGATGCCTAGGTTGGCGGCACTCGTCGCTACGCTCCTCGGCGCCGTCGCTCCGCTCCGCAAAACGAAAATATCCCTCGATTTACTATGCAACACCACCTCGGGTTGGTCACAGGGTAACCACTGTATAACCGCTGTTATATTCCTCCATGAAATTTCGGGAAAAGTGCCTGATGCCCGATACGATCATCAGACTGATGGATCGATGGACGGATCGGCTCAGTATCTATTTTTACGTAGACACGTCAATTTGCCATTGTGGTATTTATACAACAACAATAAAAACAATAGTTATTATTATTATTATTTTAGATACCAAGCCGAGCGATGAATGTATTAATTTTACAATGATGTATGCGTGTTTTTTTAAATTCTTTTTTCTGTCTGTTATTAGTATTACGTTTGGGGTAGAAAAAATGACGCCACACCGGTGACCAAAGGCATGGTTATGGCCATGGTCTGTTTACACCAACTATAATGACACAATATTATTATAAAAGCCGTTGCTAGCTGCAGGAAATACGAAAGTGAAAGCCGATAGGATATAAGCCTGTAATTTGAAATAAATTATAATTCGTAAATATGTTTCACGTATATATCTTGACTAAAACGAATTTACGAATTTAAAGAATTTTTTAACGTTTGCGGTTGCTTTTCACTTAGGTGCAATTGCGTAGCCAGGGGGTTCAGGTGTTAACCCCCTCCCTAGCCTTTGCCATTTTATCCCCAAATAAAAGTATTATTTATACACAAAAACTGTAAAAAACTTCGTTTAATTTATACTTAACCCCGACCTGCTTTTCATAATCCTGGCTACACCACTGCTTAGGTATAAAGTGTTAGTTTTCTATGTTTATATAAAATATTAGGTGTGTGAGTATATTGTGATTTTATATTCCCGCTTTATTTATCGACAAGTGTAGTTAATTTTCATTTTGACATGACTTCAGACTTTGTTAAAGCAATGTAAGTATAAGATTATTATTATTTATTATTAATTAAAATCGTTTTTTTTTTATGGTTTTTGAGTAATTTTAAAGTAAAATCACCTATTAGAAAAATTATATAAAATAATATTTTTGAGGTTTGACATTTCGGTTTTATATTTCATTAGGTATTATTTGATTTTTTATTAGACATCAAAAACAAAAATAAAATTTGTAAATTTAAATTGATATATTATATATATTAAATTATTTGTTAAACCCTCAAAATAATTATCATCTACTATTTTTGTAATGGATATTTTTACTGTTCGTCTAAGTTTTAGATTAGGTATTTAGGTACTCAAATGTAATAAAATAATAATGAATGAATCCATTTTGTCTATAATATAATGTAACTATGTGGGGCATAGTCCATAAGTAGAAAACAGATTTTTGTACTATTTTTTAGCACTACAGCTGATAAACATAAAATGTGTGCCGATGGCGAAATTAAGAGGTATAGAGCCATATATATGTATGTTACGGGCAAAGTGAAGTGCACAGTGCCCGGACATTGTGTACAATGTGTACAACTTTCCAAATTATAACAGAGTAATAATAAAGATAGGTGGTCGATTAGATAACTAAAGGAGTCTTTGCACCCAGAGTCTGATCGATCAGTGATATGAGACGTGCAGCTATCACACACACACACACAAACTCATACGCGCCGTCTGTTATTTGTCTATCATATTTATATTTTAATCGATTAACGTATAATGTTTTATCTTTGTATTGTTAATAATCGTTATATTTTGTCATTGTGAGTTAGGTATATAATATTTTAATTACGAGACGACGCGGTATCGTCCTTAGGTCGTCTCTGCGGTACCAACATATATTAATATTATACAGTAAATTTCTACATTGACCAAAAGTATATCGGGCAATTCAAATTGCCCAGACATTGTTATAGAATGACCGGTCATAGTAAACAATTATTACTAACTGATTACTTTACCCGAAACTGATGGGCACTGTGCACAATGCCCGGCTATTGTACAATGCCCGACTACCCCACTTTGTCCGTGACATATATTATATGTAAAGAAATTATTCATATTATTTTGTTTAGCGCCGGTGACCAAAATCAGTAGGTAGTCAACACAAATACATTATTATTCAAAATAGACAATACAGATACCTATATAATATATAATAGGCCACAAATATAATGACCCATATGGACGACGTGCGCACTTGCAATATCGTAAAATCAAGATATACTACAAAAAAAATATTGGTAAAATTATCTATATGTAAATAATATGTAATATCACTATAACTGGAATCATAAATATTTGTTTATAAAAAATTGTCTTACAAGTGAAAGACTACACTCTTTTTGCTCATATGATTCTATCCCTCTTGTATGTTCGTTCTTCACAGTCTCATTATGGTTTTCATGTTTACACTCTGTCCACAGGATATCATAATCTGATATACTATCTACAGCCCATTCTAACCGTTTCTTGATCATGGGTTTAACTAAATCAAACCATTCTTCGCTCATTATTGTAGCATATTCAGTTTTTAGTTCCTTAGTGATATCAACTGCGGATAATTCATCATCTGAAAATCAGAAACCATCTAGTTACTTATCTATGTACAGCAGCGGCGTAACCTAACCTTGGCATTTTTATTGATGATGTTATAATCACGGTTATATCCGTGGTAGGTACCTATATAAATATATAAATTGTACAAAAAAAATAAGTATGTATTTCTTAATTTTGTTTAATTATAACCAATCAAGGACTCGACTGCATTGGCCGTGGTAAGAGTGTTACATGACTTAGGATTTAAGTATAATATGTAAATCATGCATTTTTTTTTATAACAGCAAATAAATGGTAAGCAATTAGTTAAACAATACATTAATGTATGGTTGAAAATAATTAATGGACAATTTTGAATTCCTCACAATATTTCCTGATGTATTACATTTTATAAATAGCCCCCCCTCCCCCCACTTGATTGAGCTCTAACTACGCTACTGATTTACAGTATATATTTAGATTTTAGGATCCATTTAAGGGGAATGTGCGTTGATAGATCAGTCAGTTATTCAGTCACCTTATCCTTTTATGTATGTACAAGACACAAGTCATTTTATATATATCGATAAAGAAATTATTTTTTGTAGAAATTATAAGAAAGTGAATTATGATGTATTATTATATAGAACTGCACTGTCTAAAAGAAATGAGTTCGAAAAATAGATAGATAATGTTTGGTGTTTCTTGACATCATATTATAGTCTACAGACTACAATTAACCGGATAGGTACATATCAATCAGTAATAGTTTAGATTAAGGCGGCCTAGGTATATGAATTTGACAGTACTTATATTTTATTTTTATAACATGTAGATTTTGCAGTAGACCAATGTAAAAGTAGTACTACTACAGTACTACTTAGTAGTTAGTACACGCTTTTCCTTCGCTGTGCAAATATGTCGTATATTTTAGAAATTATTAAAAGTGAACGGGATCGTGACTCCATATAGTTAATGGTGTACCAAAATTAGACATTTTATGAAGATAAACATATTAATGATGGTATTAAATGGAGTTACACCACTTACACCCATCGTGGTTGTCTTTCAAAAGTTTATGTTAATTAAAGTTCTACAGTTATTTTTCGATGTGAGTTAATACATGAACACGAAGAACCACGCAATATACCTCAAAGACTTGTTATTAATTATAAATCTAAAGCGGAAATTGGAAAATGTCTTTGTAATATATTTGCTTTAACTGCTTTAAGTTTTTTAAATTCAGTTGAAGTTGGCGAATCTTATACAAATGGTTTTTTGTCAACTATTCCAGAAAATAACGCCGTTCAAGAATTTAGTGACTATTTAGTAGATAATTATATATCTAACTAAGCACTTTTTCTGCCTTATATTTGGGCTTCGGATACGATTTCTAGTCAAATTACCAGAAATGCATGCAAATCCTTCAACGCAAGGTTAAAAATATAATTTTTGTAAGCATATCCAAATATATATGTGTTTTTTGATGTTTTAACACCATAACTACAAATACCTATATTATATACTATGTAGTACCTACGGTAGGTACCTATACTTATCGGGTGGACCACTTCCTAACATTTTCTATTTTCTCGTATATATAGGTTACACCTTTTTTCATTTTTTAACCGACGACGACTGATTTCGCAATATTTACGCGAGGCCAGAGGTTATCCTATCTAGTAACGAGTAGGTATTTAATAAAGAAAAAATGGTGATTTTCCCTGTGGATGTAATATAGGTAGATAGTAGTTACCAGTGGCACAACTTACCAAAATATTTAATTTTTAATTTTTATGTTTTTAAAAAGTAACCCGATGGAGCTTTGTCCCCTACTAATGTCTATTTATATAACCTATAAAAAATAATAAATGAAAAAATAATTATTTTTACTCTAGTTACATTTTTTTATGAATTCTTATAAAAGTATACACGATTTATTTAAAGTCTTACTAGTTACTTAGCGAATTATATGTCAGGTGTAGGTATTATAATTTACAAAATTTTTAAAAAGTTATTTATAGATAGGTACATAATATATACTCTTAAACTAAGACTAATTAATATGGACTGAAATTAGAGTTATCTGTGATAGTCAAATATAAAACTTGACAACAAAGTACAAATAGATACAAAATAGATACAATTGTTTTATTTGCTATGAATAGGTAGGTATGTGCGTGTCACGTATATCTACAACATTTTGATGAGCAATACTTTCATAATTATTTATTCATTTTTAATTGATATATTATACGAGTATAGTTCGAAGATTAATTTACCTTCAGAAAGCTTTCCCCTCTGCCATTGTTGCGCTTATGGTAGATATAGGTACCTATTCGGGCTATACGGCTACATAATCTACATATTATACATAATATAAAACATATTCCAATATCAATTGATATAATTGAATACATAAAATATTAGATTTAATTTTTAGACAGGTAAGATACCTACCTATTTAAAAATAAATAAAAACAGAAAAATAAAACACAATATCAACACCAGGGGCGTCATTTCAACTTTTTTTTTGTTGGTGCGAAAATGTTTGCAGGCCATTCAAATTGTTACCAGGCCACATAGAATACTTTTTTTTGGGGGGATGGGGGGGTCTAGTGGGGACAAAAACTGTAGAATATTTGTAAAATGTATTTAATAAGTCACTTATATTAGTATGAAAACATCACAATATTATTACTATTTTTGAAGAACTATGTGTAGGTACTTTTAATAAGTATTAAGTTTATATTATATTGTGGATGCCAGTTGTATTTGGTAAGCAAATTTATGAATATAAAGCACCTTAATAGTACTTAATCGAACCTAACCTATAAATTTTTTCTCCCTGCACACTCAAAATAAATAATATAGCTAAACGCCTAAACCTGAAATTTGTTTTATGGGTTACCTTGTTCAAAATGGCACAACATACTTAATACATATTTTATAAATTTTTCCACATCTAATTTTAAATTAACAACTTAAATTCAATTTAATAACAAATCATTTAGTTACACAAATAAAAACATTTATTATCATAAAGCAATAATTACTTAATACATATTATATTACATTAGTGGATATCTTCGATTTTTCAACTTTGAAAATAAATCTACAGCATCATTTAGATTAATTTTATTGGCCTCTTCTTTCTCCACACTAACCACTAATAAGTCACTTAAGCGCTCATCTCCCATGGTTGATCTAATATAAGACTTGACTCTCTTAAGTGAAGAAAAAAATCAGTTGAATAAATATTTATAAAAACAAAAATATAACATTAATATATTATAGAAACTGAAACCACTAAACGGACTAAAATACTGACACTTGGCGGTTGTCGGGTTGTATAATATTAAGTATTTCACTTCTTTCACGATCACGACTAGAACAATCGTACTCTCGACGTACTAACTAAAACTAAAATTGGTGGTAGAATTTCTACTATAGAATACCATTTCTACCGTAGAAAGTAAGTGACAAGGTTAAAAATGTAAACAAATAATATTCTGTGGTTGCTATTTTTAGACAATTTTTTCCCTTTTGATGGGAATTATATATCATGTTGTTTTCTTATTATAACGAGTAGGGAGATACCGGAGCGTGATGAGAAATCTATACCAGCATAATATTATACCCACAGATATTTATACGTATTTATATATTCGATGGTAATAATATCATGGTAGAGAATAAAAAATATATAATACAACCCATAGACATAATTATATTATGTCTATGATATAACCACACAACCACATCGATCATTTTTGGAAATAAAACCCATTAGTACCTATAATATTTATTATTTTTTTTAAATACTGAAAAAATATAAAATATAGATAATATATTAATATATAACACTTAGGTATATCGGCGCTTATATTTATTGTTGGCAGGCCAAAGAAGGCGTTTATAAAAAATGTTGGTGCAAATGTACACCCTGCACCCCCCCAAATGACGCCCCTGATCAACACATTTATATCACCACCAAAAAGGTAAAAAATATAATGTAATTAAAATATTTTTAATTTAATTAGGTTACCTGAATATTTCACTGATTTTGGTTTATTTTCACCAAAGTTATTATACAGTTCTTGACAGACTTCATAATGATCAGGTTCGTAAGTGCTTAATATCAAATCAATACAATCCATTGTTATATACATAGTTTTATGTGCGTTTAATTCATGTTGAGTCATCTGACTATGTTCAAAAAAAATGTCCTTTTTTAACAATGTTACAGCTGTCTGACTAATTAAATCTAAGCATTTTTCTTTGAGTGATTGTTTTAGTTGCATACACTGGTATAGAAGTTCTTCAATACCCTTAGATTCCTCTGTTTGTAATATGTGGTAAAGACGTTTCATCTTTTCATCATGGTAATGATATTTTTTAATAAATGAAGAATTATTTTCCAAAAATGCATTTTTACAATCTTCGTTCATTGATTTAGCATAAAATCCATTATTTTTTTCAGATAATATACTATTTTGAAGCTGAAATTTTTAAAAATTAGTTTTTAATTTTTGGTTGAATAATTATTTTTAAAAAAAATGTGTGATGTTTCACAAATCCCATAGGACTATACTATACATAACTATGTTATTAACACTATTAATAGAACCTTTAGAGTTTCAAGAACATCAGAAAAAACTATGAGAGATGTAACACATTAGTTTTTACCAGTGTCTCAGGCAAACGTTACCAGAAAAGTAACAGAGAACAGTGGTACTTATGAAGGTAGGTTCATATTTTTCAGATATTATAGATACCTAAGTGTGTTTGTAAAAATCAGAAGTTTGGGAACATGACAAAATACATTTCAAGTCTTCAACTGACTATAAATCTATAATATGAAAGTAAATAATGTTCAAGGAAAGTGGCAACCACAATTTAGAATAATTTGCACATGATTTTGGTGACAGATATACTTCTGAAAATTGCTATGTTCATATATTTACCAGAAAGTGATTTTTTTTTGCATTTTTTTGTTTAAACATATTATGTAGTTAAGCATACTGGAATTGATGGTAAAGTCAGAATTCTGCAGTCAAACTTAATTTTGAAATTAAAGCTATTTGAAGTCCAAGACATACCCATGATGGTGGTTGTTTTCATAGAAAGTTGAGGGATGTTTTGATTTTAATTGTCCGAGGAGCAAATGAGTACGCTGGGTGTGTATGAAAATACCATACATTTCAATGAAGCAGATGTTTTCTTTAAAGCTAAGTTCGACTCCAACATCTACATTCTGACTTAACCATAATTTTCAGAATACTTAACTACATACGTTAAAAAAAATATATATATAAAAAAAATGGGTGTCTTCCAGTAAATCAGAAAAGTTCTAATATTACCAATACGCAATAGTTTGAGGCTTACGTCTGAACACAGGTTGATCATATTATTTATTAGCTATTTATATTATTTATCCAGATATTGAAATCTAATAGAAAAAGTTTCTGATTGGCTTTGTGAAAGTGCTATAATGTTATCCACCTATCGTGACAACAAAATAACAAACCGCATAGGAAGTCAACAAAGCAGTTTCATAAAAAATTACCACTGAATATAAGATAAATAAAACATTTACACATACATATCCACAGATACAGTCGTAAATATAGATCAAGTCATTGAGTCATTCACTATCCGATTGAGTTTCTGAGTTTATTCAACCCTTCAGAACTGCCTCCACATGAACTAACATTAAAAATTGTCACCCTGATAATGTTACGTCGGAATTTTAAAACACAGTGCCTTTGCAACGGCACAAGAATACAAAGTAAAAAATAAAAAAAGTGGTGTAGATCTCTGAAGCGGTCAAGTAGAGTTTTTTTCTCATGGTCAGTATTGTATGTGGGAATTTCCCAGTTTCACAGAATGGTTCACAAGTAGATCAAAATAATCAAAAGATATTTTTCACTGATGTATAAAATTATACAAAAAAATATTTAAAACAGACCGATGTTTCCCAGACAATACAGAAGTAGGTAGGTGGTAGGTACTTACCTTTATTATAGATGATATGTTGTCTACATTGTGAATAGCACAGCCTTGTAGTGGTACATTGATTCTAGCTATATGATCTAATCTTCCCAGAATATTTAATTGTACAAACCACATTTCTCTGTGAGGCCCAGTTTGTGTAGGTCTGAATAAAACTGTCAAACGTTTGATTTGACCGGGACCCAAAATATTGGTCCTGGTGTCAAAAAAAAAACAGTCTTTTGGTTTATCTTTTAAAATACAATCATATTTTGTAGTAGTATATTCTTCTTTTATCCATTTATAGTAAATACTTATTTGACCACAGTTTTCTATTGTTATCTCATCCCAAGAGTCTTCGTTTATTTTTACAATATTAATTGGTTTTGATTTTGTTTTTAACTTAATTGTCATGCATTTAGTGCTGTCATCAATTGATTTTATAATATAATCATTTACTTTAACGACAATTAGTGCAATATTACAATAATTATTTTTCTTATGAGCAGACTCAACATAAACTGATGGAATAGTACCTTTATAATCAAATTTGTGTTTCATAGCTTTTTTAAGAATATTTTCCCCAATAATAGCTAATTTTTTAGGACTTTTAAAAGGTATTAAACTTTTTAAAGTATTTAATTCATTATAAATCAACATTTTATTAGGTGTTTGCAAATCAAAGCGAGCATCTTTCTTAATGCCCAATAATCCTTTTTCAGTACGTATTACATCTGGTACATATACACTAGTAAATTTTTTTATTTCTCTATCGATAGAATAAGGTAATTGTGTATGATATTCATTATTGACTTTTAACTTGAGTGCTACATCAACCAGCCATTTACATTCAACTTTTGATCTGAATTTATCAGATTCGTTCATTAACAATGATGTAGAACTACGACATACCTATAAAATTTATTTTTTATATTAATTTATAATACAGTCAAATATTTACCATTAAACCAAGGTATTTATGCTGTTGTTTTCTTATTTTAAGCCATCTATTCCAATTTTTTAGACGTTTACTCTCAACCACATCTCCACACAACATAATTTCATCAGCTGTTTCTACGGGTATATACTCCCATTCAATATCTTGATTACAAGACATATTTGTTTTACAAATATCACATTCAAGTTAAATTTCACATTCTATAAAATAAATTAAATTAAACAAAAACATTTCTATGACAACCAAATTCTATTAAATATTGTTTTAAAATTAAATTTACAATCTGTACTTAGGCACAATGAGAAAATATTTTATGACGTTCACCCTCAGACTAGCTCCCTGTCGTGACCTCTTTATTTATGATACCTAAATTCAAAATTCTCAAAATTTTAAATATCTTGGACTAACTCTAGATTAAAGGCTAACATTGGCGCAGCATATGAAATCCAAAAGAGTAAACTCATAATAAGCTACGGTTGCACCTACTAAAAAACATCATTAATATAATAACAAACATACACACGTTAATACTAAACTATCAAATATGAAGAATAAAAATATTCATGTTAATAAACACTCAGACACATTAAATTATAATTAACTTAAAAAGTGATAATAATATTTCAAATTTTGTTTTATATATTATTCATTACTGTTGTCTTAATATTATAAATCCATAGAAAAATATTAAAAGTATGTATGATGACTAATAACCACAAAGAGTACAGGTAAGGCAAAACTTAAAATTGTTTATTACATGAGGAAATTAATACAAAACACAAAGATAAAAGATTTTAACGCTGCAAATATTAATTTATATTCAAATGAGTCATTTAAAAATATTGTTGTTCCCATTTCCTTTGCTAGATAGAAAATGGTCACTAACCTTATTTCTACTCTATAGGAAAATTGCAGCTTACTACATATCCTCTACGCCTTTTTTTTTCCGTTTGCACCGACGGCGCCGCGAGAACTACTCTCACATTCTTCCGCGACGCCAGAATCCTCTACGCCTTATAGTGTTTAATAATTAGTAAGTATTTACACAACATAATCATTTGGTCAGTTATCTATCATTTAGTAGTATTTAATACAAAGGGTTTTCAACTACTTACAAAATATTAATCAAAAATAAATTAAATAATAAAAATAAATTATCAAACATTAATGATTTATTGATTAAAAACATAGGTATGAGAAAAATTTTAAAAATACATAGATGAAAATTTAAGAATAACAATCTTGTAAGTTATTGATAAAATTAAAATTGTTAGCGTTGAACGCATCCATACCTATCTTTTTTTTTTTTTTGAAAAAAATAATGTACAGTGAAAGAAAATTAAAAGTTAAATAAATACAATATTTATATTACTTATTATTATACATGTAGTATTTTTTATTAGTTTTCACTAATCTATTTTAAACGACTAGAGGACTATTTTTAAAATGTTTTTGATAGTTATAATTTAGTATTAATAATATAGTAAAATTATACAAATTAACATATAGTAGTTTAAATTGAAAATATTTAATCTTTCCTAATAATAAATTGCAATTTATAATAATAATAATTATGTACAACAATAAATTATTTTAGTTTTAATATTTGAGATTTATCTGAAATTTAAATAATAATACATTTGAAACTTCATAAATATAGTTATTTAAATTTGGCTTGATTTAAAAAAAATGTCATAATCTGCTTTTAATAATTGAATAACACAAAATATTTAAGAATAAGAATAGCTTAGAAGCCCTCATACAACATTCAACACACATCACATGAATTTAAATTAACAAGTTAAAGAATTCCAAATTTTCATTGGTTCAGCTCAAATTGATTTAGGGTTTATTCACGATGAACGAGTACATATAGTCCAAGACATGCTAAAACAGCAAACTGAAAAAAAAAAACTTAATAAGTGATGTATAAAATATAAATTATATAATAAATAAACAATAATGTGCATTTATTAACTCTTTATAATATGCCTATATTTTAACTATCTTTAATCAGATGAATATAATACATTGATCAATTTAGTAGTCCAGTCACCGAGAGAACACTACCGGGCAGTGACTAAAACTCGTTATAGTCCGCGCATCTCTTACCATTGGACGATCAGTATTCGTGTCGGCAAGTCTAACCTAACCTACGGCGGTCTACCTGGTAGGAAAAATAGAATCTCGAAACAGCGGAGAGCGATCATTTGAATGTTCAGCCGAGTAGCATTTTCTTGGTTAACGGACTATAGTTATTTGATTTACTAGACAAAATCCAATATTTTTTATACTTAAGATTTTCAAGTTGATTAAAAAAATAACGGAAAAAACTGGTAATTTACACAATTCTCAACACTATTTTTGACAAAATATTTATGATAACATTTTCTAAACATGATAAAATTTAGAAAAATTTTTTAGCACTCAATAACTCATAAAATGTAAAGTTTTATTTGATTAACTTAGGCTTGAAATTAAGTACAATTTTTCTCACAAGCTGTTCTTCAACAAGGCATGGGCACAATTTTTTTTTTAGAAATTTAAAGTTCAAATGTTGACAAAATTATATATTTAAATGAAAAAGAAACAACTTTTACTCCAACAATTTAAGTATTTTCTGTCATCCAACAATAATTTAATGTAGTGATTAGAAACTTTTAGCCGTAACATATATTACTATTTTCTAAATGCAATTAAATTTTTAAAATAATTAATCTAATTTTAAGCTATTCCCATAACGTACCTATTCATACCATTATTTAGTAGGTACATCACTACTTGGTAATGTCATATAAGTTAATTAATTATTATTAATTTAACCTGCCATATTATTAACAGTAAAATAATTAATAAACTATTAATGATAATATAAATAAGATATAAAATATGGTGCTCAGAATTGTTTTTCAATGATGTATCAATAAATTCAAATTTAACTGAGTGTGATTTACTTATTTATGAGGTATACTCAAAACCTATTACATAGTAAAAAACTTTCCTATTATTTTTTAAACAATATAATTATATAAAAAATTATGAATTCAAGCGTTGTTTAATAGAATTGATTAAAAATCACTAAATTTGTAATTGATTATAATGAAATAAAACCCAATACATACTTTCACTTTAGGATACTCGTTCATTAAAATTGTAACCATTCCAACATATGGTAAAAATCCTCTAGCTCTGCCTACCATATCTGATTTTTCTAGCCACTGTTGACCAGGAGCATACAATCCTCTATCATCTACACTATTGTTGTCACCTTTGGTCAAAAATTTAATTGTACCATTATTTCTAGAAAAAAAAAACGTTGATATAGCTATATTTTTTTAAATAATAATTTTTAAATCAAACCAACTTCTCGTGTAGTTTTAAAACCCTGTGCACAATAGGGATATCACGTCCTTCAATTTTAAATACGACTATTTCACCAACTCTGACTGGTTCTTCTTCATAGTTTGTTAGGAACAACAGATCACCTCGATGAAAGGCTGGTTCCATACTACCACTGTAAAATATTAATCATGTTTAACTACGAGATTTTTAAATTCATGCAACTAAAAACGAGGAATAACTAACAAAATTTAAAATCTTTAATAAAGTTACCTATTTTTTATATAATATATAATACAAATCTTAAATGTTTGTAAAAAGTATGTCTAATTTACCTTAAAACAACAACAATTGGACTCTCGCTACCAGTAAAAACCATCAAACCTTTCCATATCATTAATGCAGATGAAACGATCATTCCAAAACTCAACACTTGATAAAGAAACTAAAATCATGAGACATTTAAAATAAAAAATAAGTATACCAAAAAATATTGAAGAAAATATGCTGTATTGTGAAAATAATATAACATAATTGTTTTCCATTACTTGTCGTTTATTCATGCGTTTCAAATCATCTAGGAATCCGTCAAACATTGTAACTGTTGGTAAGGCAACTTAAAATACAAATTAAAATAATTTCAAATTTGAAAAAGAATTCTGTACAGCACTACACAAAACGAACAGCCAATTTATTTAAAATAAAAATTTAACACCGCGTAACCACGTCATTCTAAGATTATTTACTAGCAAGAAGTTAGCTACGAAATTGTGCCGAACATATCACGTTATCTCGGACATATCGTTATCTCGTTTCGATGTTCTTGATGTTCACGTGGTTCTCACTTTCACAGCCCGGGAGTCGGAATCAGACGGCTGCACTTGGGCTGCTTGTTACTATTTTACGAAATTACTTGCATTCCGTAAATGGTAAATCGTAACATTGTTGACAATCATTTCTAATACTTTGTCAGGTGAGTTGCGTCCAACTTGCTCTGACGCGACCACAATTTAAGATGTGCACAAGGCAGTGGCGTACGCAGGGGGTTGGGGCTAACGGGTTAAAGCCCTACGCATCGACCTTAAATAGAATTACTTAAAAAAAAATATTTATAAAGTTTTAACTGTCGTCAACTAGTAAGCAAGTCGTAAATTAATAAACGTCTTACCAGAATGAATTCGCTTTTACAAAAACATTGTATTTGCATACCTACTTACCAATTTTCCTAAAAAGATCAGTAATTAATTTTCAAGCCACCCTTCCCATTGAAAAATCGTAAGTGCGCCACTGGTACAATTCAGTGAGGTCTTACATTTTTTTAATATAGATATTGGACATATATAATTTTTACGTTTTTACTGCTTTTACAAAAAAATATAAAATTATTTTTTTATATAATAGTCGATAGACAATATTCACAACTAAAATTGTTCTACTTTTAAAATATTTGGGGGGGGGGGCGGAATCCTGGATTTCCCTGCAGTTTCTGATTGTATAGTTGCATCTATATGTGTAAAGGTACTATTATGTGTAGGTATATCTTAAATAGTTAAAACAGTTAAATCGTAAACGCAACATATCGTATTTCTCGATGGATTACTTGCTTCTCAAACGATATCGATTTCGTTGTTTTAATATAAATTCGGCACCGGCTGCCCTGCTATCGATTCCATATAGGCACATAGTATGGTGGAATAAAAACAATAAAATATTAAATAATAAATACAATAACTACAATAAGTAGGTACATATTATTATATAGCCATATACAATAACTCAAATACTGACGGAGGTCATTATTTAGAAAAATTAAATATAATTGTAATTTTTGAATTAGTAATGATTTCATGTCAGTTAGGACAATTATACACGAGTTTACGTCAATTATTGGTCGTATGAAATTGGTCGTTTGAAAAATTGGTTGTGGCATATTTTCATCACGAGACGTGAATACTAGTTTATGTAGGTACAAATGGACAATAATAATAATAATTTTATATTACTAGCCGATCCCGCGCACTTCGTTACCCGTAAAAATGACAACACTTAAAAAAAATTATGATTGTTGAACTCCTTTTGGGTGTAACTCACTGTAGTAAGTGAAACTCAGCCACTCTGGTAAGTAAATCGCCTACGTCGGACCGTGAACAATAAATGTGCGACAGCATATCAAGTAGGCAATCCACCTGATATAAGTACAACTCAGTTGCCTTGTTAGGGTGCAATGTGTGAAAATTCGATTTGAAGCATGCTTGTACCTGATCTGCCCAAATAATCGATGGCAACCAATAATAAATAATTACTAATTTCTACTAATTATTTCTCCTATGATCAATAGACAATAGCAACCATTTTTTAAAAAAAATGTCCATGGTTAATAACAGCTCCCTGTTTGAGCACCTCCCCGGGTTGGGACTACTGCGTCAAATTGTTAATCTGAACCACTTAAACACTCACAAAAAAAAAATCATCAAAATCGGTGCAGCCGTTACTTACACACATGGAAATAAATATATATATATATTAACATATGTACAACGTACCTACAGATTTTTCGATGATAATAAATTGATTAACAGCATGTACAAATGTTTAACCATCATTATTATACATATAGAATTAGCTGAATATCCCGGCTTAGCCCGTCTGCCTTTTTTTTTCTGTGGCAAATTCAATATATTATATATACTCTATATTATAATTTATAAGGGTATCTCAGTTTTAATGTACTTACCTCAGTACTGTGCGCAGTGTGCACGCATTTCAGTTGACTGTGATCGACTGTGTAGTCTAGTGCTAATTGTATGATTAAACAAAAATACAAAAATAATAATTAATATGCATGGTCCAGAAGTTATCCCCCCCCCTTCATAAAAATATTCCAAACTAGTGCAAATATTTAGCGAATAATCAAAAATTGATTTTCAGAATCTGCAAATAAAATGCAAAGTCGTAAATTAATATTTAGATCTGGGAGCGCTAACTTCATGGACCCTCCTCCACTTTGTCCAATCCGTTCTAAACTAACGTCAATAATTAGCAAATCAATTGAAAATTGATTTTTAGAATTCGCAAATCAGAATTGTAATTTTGACGAATTTTTGAGAGGTAACATAAAAGATTCTGAGCGATGAATGTATTGATTTTACAATGATGTTTTATATTATAGGCTGACAGACCGTCTTCGCTCAGAACCGTGTTTCTTATAAAATTATTTTATAGGTATCATTGAATTAAAATTCAAGCCATCCGTTACCCCTTTAAACATTACCTACGTCCTACAGCAGATCGGTATCCACTTGCCCGTTTTTTTTAAATCAATGTTATGAACAAAGTATTTTGAAAGAAAAAATATTAAAATTATCTAGTGTTAGTGTTTATAATAATAAAAATATAAGTAGGTAAAGTGAAAAACAAAATTAAACCGGTTCTGAAAATTTAAAATTTAAAAATTTAACTTACTTTTTGTCTCACGGATACAAAGACATATAACAGTTATAAAGATACAAATATACAATGTACTAAACACAAATTCAAAACCATTGAGGAAGTGTGTAATTGATACTTATTATTATTATTAGCACAATAATAGTAAATTAGTGAACAATATAATATTATAATGAACTAGGTAAAGCAATGGATATTTCGAGTAAAATGTCGCACACACGCATAGAAATTTGGAGTTGTTCTAACTACAACGAGTGTCAATGTTATACACATTTGAACGTCGATTTTGCGCTAAGGATTTATAAGTGTTACCTTAACACCAAAACTATTAATTCAATTTCCAAAACCACTAATCGGTCATTTGCACAACCCAAGAGAGTTGTTCAAACATCTGCAGATGAAACAGCTGAAGCGGCTGTCACTATTTAAGAGGAAGCCACACCAGCATGTGTTTTCTCCGTCTTACAATTAATGTACAACATTGCAAAAACTGTTTTGCACGGGACAACTTTTATCTTTCTGTGTTTGTAGCAGTGGCTCCAAAATTTCTTATCATATAGAGTAGAAAATCATCTATACGCAACAGCGTGGCTATATTTTAGATAACATAAATACAATAAAAGTTGTTTGCTTATAAGCCTTTCGTTTTTTGTTTTTTTTATTTGCTTGTATATAACATAATTAGATAGTGCTATTCAAAAAAAAAAAAAGCTGTTGCACAGATAAAGTTCTTCTTTACGTGTTGTGAAAATTTGGTAATTCTACAAAAAATATGGTGCGAGAAAAGTTGTCCCGCGCAAAAAGGGTTTTGCTATGTTGTACATTTGTAAGATGGAGACAACACATGCGGGTGTGGCGTCCTCTTGAGCATTTAAAGAGACCTTAAATTGCATATACATAGCGCCGTTCTAAATTTATATACTGCAAAAAGGACGAACGTCGTTAAGCCTATAGTTCGTTTAATATTAATAATATTATCGACAACTTCTCTTAACTGTCCAAAATTCTAACTTTGACCTTTGAAGTAATATTTTTAAGGTTTTAAGAGATTAACGGGTTATCTCCTTCTGCCCACATGACTCAACTATAGAAATGAATATGGCTTATACATCAATCATAATATATACTTGGTCAGATTTTTATGTTTGTTTACTGGAAAGTAAAACATGGACAGCCATGTGTACATCCTACTAGGTTAATATACTCTTAAAATATTACAATTTCGTTATATTTGTTAAGCTTTGGTACAAAATAAAATTGTCTATACTTTGAGAACTTATTGTACATAAAGTAAAAATCAAAGTAGGTGCAATCTCAAATATTAAAATCGTCTAAAAATTCGTATGGGTCATCAAATATATTTTCAGAATAAGTAATACTATTTTCTGCACATCTTCATATAACAATACTATTATAGCGGGGCGAGAGGACAAAAACCTGCATTTCATAACAAAATAAACATTTATCACACACTTTATACCCAAAGCACAACTTTACCGCAAGACCAATTTATAATAATTAACTATTTTATTATAGTCTAAGAATAAATTAAATGGCTTGTAAGTTATGACAAGTGTATGTAGGTTTGCAATAAACTGCGAAGTTATCAATTACTTTTCATGTTATTACAGAACAATACGCCATATTATAATATACTGCAGCAATCATAATATTAATTACACAATTACTCAGTCAATACTATCGAATAATAAATAAAAAATAATATATATATTTAGACAATAAATAATAACAAAACGAATTGTATAATAATATTATGTAGGTACTAAAGATTAATTGTATTGGTTTTTTTTTTCAAGTATTCAATTTAACAAGTATAGCGACAATAGTTGGTTTGATTCTGCAACAAGTCTATTGTGTGCTGCATTGTGTACGTGTAAAGTTCGTGGCGAACCAAATTTTTTCAATTACATGAAAATATAATGGAAACGTCAAATTTATGTAAATTATACGTATAAATAATATACTTACGAACATATTTTTAAAAGTCCGTACGGTGAATCTACGACGTCACACCCGTAAAACGCAATTTAAAAAACACATTTATTTGTAGGCTATTGTTTAGGTAAATACACAACAATGTACAAACATTTGTTCGGATTCTCTGCCGAAACGATTTATGTATTTATTTGTTTTCCTCTGAATTCGTGACTAATTGACATTTGAAACCTTACGCATAAATTGCTTTTACGCTTGTAAATTATCAAAAACGAAATAAACCGATGTCTCGGCCGGTGAAGTGCACCTTTAGAACGCATTTATTGCAAAATATTACGTTCTCGGCAGGCAGAGGTCAAACTTGACTTCAGCGGTCACTTATAGTAAATATATTATGCGCATACTGTGTTATTTTGTTTAGAAAAAATATACTTTATATGTATTAACTAAAGTTTTAACGATTATGAACCATTTATGTCATTTTTGGTCATACTAAGTAAATTATACGTGTTTGTGGTGTATTTGTGTGCTGATAATAGAATAGATATGTAAATAGTTAATTCCTACTCAAGTGCGGACCATGGTTGAATAGCGACAACGACAATCTTATAAATAATTATCCCTTTGAACGACCATGACTGTTACTTAATTTTTTTTGCATCCGTTGTTTAAAAAATGATTTATAAACTTTTCTTGTTAAACTTGAAACATTTATACACCTACAAACTATATATATAGATAATATTATATACCATTATGCTATAGTAATACCTAACTTTGTAAATCTTGGCTTCAATATTTAAACGTCTTACATATTCTAATTGAAACGTGTATACCTTTACCTATATAATTAGGTACCTCTTTTGTTTTCCTGTAAAATGTACAAAGTACATGATTTTAACGGGGTGATAGTGTAAGACGTAATGTATCAATGGGGATATCATCCGGTGTAGAAAAAATATTTCAATAGTTTCAATCGTGCAACCCTGTAGTCTAATGATTGGAAATAAGGATTAAAATAATTTGTACTTACAATGAGTCGTTTTTGGAATTTTCATGAAAACTCCCAAAAAATCAAAAATTCAAAATTAACTTAAACTAAATCAAAATATTATTCAACTCAGTACCTATTATATTCCGCAATAATATTGTTTAATATTATATTATACACTAAAATGAATATGCTTACCACGCAATTAATATTATTAATACGTTTTAGGTACACATTACTCATATATAAGAAAAATTATAATGAAGTTAAATTGATTTGTCATTTAGATATATGTGTGCAGTTTTAAAACAATACCTTACTATGTGTACATTTTTTAGTTTATGTTTTAAATGTCTTCGTAGATACTCATAAATAATATTAGATACAATTGACGAAGACATTATAATATAATGGTATAATACTGAATACTGATATGAATAAATAAAGTATATTTAGTATACGTACTTTATATGCTGTTTATCCAGTTTATTGTAAAATAATATAATGTATTTATTCATTATCTGGATTATACAGTTATATTATAATGTCTTCGTAAATTGTATACAATATTATCTATGGATATCCACGAAGAAATTTAAAACATAAACTAGTCCTCATAAGCTTACACATAGTAAGGTATTGTTTTAAAACCTCACACATTATATTATCTACAGCTGATATATCTAAATTTCAAATTAATTTAACCTCCTTATAATTTTACTTACATACTAGTAATGTGTACCTCGTATTCCAGTTTTGTGCATTATCTATATAAAAATACTTTAAAGCATCCAGTTATCGGTACCGTGTCATGCTCGAAAGATTATAGGTATGTTCGAAAGGTCGTATGTTTGAAATTACCGATAGATGAAAATACACTAACTTTAGCATAATATTAATTATAATTTATTAATTCGATCGTCTATATAAAAAATTTAATTTTAAAAATATCAAAAAGTCTTAAAATAAATAAGTCATAAATAAATATATATAATATATGTTAAATAAAAAAACTAAAAACTTAAATTATATGATATTTCTCGTAGAAACTCAATCATAATTATTTCCGAATTTTAATAATATTTTTATATTAAATTTTTTATACAGACGTTCGAATCAACAAATAATAAATAATATAATAAAATTCGTGTATTTTCATCAATCAAAAATTTCGAACACATGAAACGCTACCGATAAATGGATGCTTTAAAGTACTTTAATACATATTATTATCGAGCTATTATTCCAGTTTTGTGCATTATCTATTTAAAATACTTAAAAGCATCCATTTTTCGGGAGCGTAACATGTGTTTGAAAGGTCGTATGTTCGGAATTATCGATGGATGATAATACACGAATTTTATCATACTATTTATTATTTGTTCATTCGACCGTCTGTGTAAAAAATTAAATTTATAAATATGATTGAGTTTCTACGAGGAATATCATATAATTTAAGTTTTTAGTTTTTTTTTATTTAACATATACAGTGTGATGTCTGTGATCACGGTAAGTGGGAACACTCAGTAACTATGAGCAGGCTTCATATAATAAAAAACTGTTTTTATTGAAATAAATAAAATAAAATTGTCATATTCATTATTCCAGTGCCACCAATTCCGATAATAATGAAATGAATAAGGTTAAGAACCAAGAAAATGGAAAATGGGGTGGAGTACCAGATACAGCAAGAGCATACAAGGCTCAATGTTTACCGTGGGTTGTGTTTGGTGATGAAAACTATGGCGAAGGAAGTAGTAGAGAACATGCTGCTTTAGAGCCACGACATTTGGGAGGACGTGCAGTCATTGTTAAGTCTTTTACCAGAATACACGAAACAAATTGAAGGGTCCGGTGCAATAACAAGGTACCTCCACTTTTTGAAATTGTTCAGGAGACATAAAAAATGTTTTTACTGACCCACCTTTCATCATGTTACTGTTTCAAAAACTGATTTTTATGCTTTGGATGTATATATAACATTCCATAAAGCCTTATTACTTTTAAATAAATTTTAATAATTTTAATTAATTAATTCAAGTTTAATTTAGTGGAGATATATGGGTTTTTGCCCCAAAATTAAAATCCATGTTTTATGTTTTTTATTTAATCTCATAAATTCTTTCATCATATGTATTAAATAATCTCAAAAAACATTTACAATGTGTAATTTATACCTATAATCAAAATCATCCAACCTATCACAACATTTTATAATGATTAAATTGAGTAACTATGTGTTTTAAGGAGATACCTGGTTTTTTGACGCAAAATATAAGTAAAACTTTGGTTTATGCATTCATCAATGTAACTTTGATATCCTTTACGACTAAGAAAATACTTAACAAAACTACTTTGGTAGGATATTTCATTTTAGAATATAATCATGAGCATATTAGTACCTATTAATGAACACATAATAAATAAATAGAAAATATATCTTAAAATGATAAAAATGTATTTGTTGTCACTCACAACATAATATAATAAATCAAAAAGAAACAAATTGAAAATAACATAACACCTTGAGCATGTATAAAAACAAATAAAACAAAAACCTTCAATTTGAAAAAGCAAGGATTATTAGCCTTGACATTTGTCGATGCTAAGGACTATGATAAAGTTCAACCAAGTGATAGAGTGTCTTTGGTCGGACTCGACCAATTCACCCCTGGCAAGGTAGAATCAAACGGTTTAATTTATAACTTTTGCATACGTAAACTTACTATTTATTTAATAAATACATTTTTAGTTGAATTATCCAACAAATATATTTTATTATTTCAGCCTTTAACCTGCATATTATACCATACTGATGGAAGAAGTGATGAAATATTACTCAACCATACATTCAATGAACAACAAATTGAATGGTTTAAGGCCGGAAGTTCATTAAACAGAATGAAGCAATTGGCAAATTTATCTAGTAGTATAAATATAACAAACAGCATAT